>JAMPIV010011974.1:0-49870 GCA_024509875.1 Oreohelix idahoensis
TTTCTTCGTGTTGATGGTAAGCCCAAAGTTGGCGCAGGCTTCGGAGAATCTATCCACACTATGCTGCAGATCAGCCTCTGAGCCAGCATTGAGGGCACAATCATCAGCAACAGAAGATCTCTGATGGTGTGTGATTTGACCTTGGTTTTTGCTTGAAGCCTCCTAAGGTTAAACAATTTTCCATCAATACGATAACTAATGTCGATTCCTGTGTCCCCGTCTCTAAAAGCATCAGTCAGCATAGCAAAATCAGATACTGAACAGAGTCGGTGCACATACCACCCTTGTTTTAACTCCATTTTGAGACGGGGGAATGGCTCTGATAGCCTCACCGTTTTCCTGAAACTCTAGCCATGCAATTCCTTCCATGCAGTTGTTGCACTATTGTGATACATTTCTGTTGGGCAGCCGTATTTTGCCATGATTTTCCATAGACCCTCTCTACTCTACTGACCGTGTCGAACGCCTGTGGTCCAAGTCCGATGAAAGCTGTGTACAGGTCACAAGGGTGCTGTTCTTGGCATTTTTTCTTGTAGCTGTCTTGCAGCGTAACACCATATCTGGTGGTTCCCACTTCTTTCTTCTGGAATCCACCACTGACTTTCAGGTAAAAGACCTTTGTCAAGATGAGCCGAAAGGCGATTCAAAAGGTTTCTGGCGAATACTTCCCCCAGCGATTGATAAAAGAGAGGATGCCCTCGATGATTGTGTAGCAGTCCTTGGCGATTACCTATCCGTTTAATATAGATGTATAATTGACGGCATCTTTGATGATCCGTGTGGATGGTTTCACTCTGCCACATTTGCAGGACGATCATTTAAGTTTTCTCCTATCATGAACTGCACCGCCAATCTTTATAAACCTCAACAGGAATTGAATCGGAGCCAGGGGGCCTTTTCCACTAAGACAGTTGACGAATCGCTTTTTTAGTTTCCTCCAGAAGTTGGTACATCATCTAATGCTTCATTTATAGGAAATTATGGGGCAGGCGGGATGATGGCTTCGTCGTTAATAGATGATGGCTGGTTTCAAGATATTATTAAAATGTTCAGCCCAGCGTTGGAGCATTTTTTTCCTTGTCTGTAATTAGTGTTTTTTCCATCTGCATTAAGGAGGGGAAATGATCCTGATGATGTTGGACCCATAGACCGCTTTGAGTGCAAGGTAAAAGTTTTTCAAGTCATGGCTGTCAGCAAAGCCTTGGAGCTCATCTGCTTTTATTACTCAGCCATGAATCCCGCATCTGGCGTAGTTTAATGTTGGACGATTCTACGCATGTTGTTGAAAGCGTCTTTCTTGGATGTAGATTTTGGATCATTTAAATATGCTTTATGGAGATGGTGTTTCTCAGCCAACATCTGCTTTATATCATCTGAGTTCTCATCAAACCAGTCATTTGTTTCTTGATGGAAGGACCCAGGACCTCTGTAGCAGTGTTGTAGATCTGCTCACTTAGGGCTGCCCAATTTGTTTCCACACTTTGGCCGTCTAGCGAGATAGATTTGAGACGGTCTTCTAAGGTGTCAGTAAATGACTGTTTGATTTTTGTCTTCTTTAGTTTGGTGACATCCAGCCTCTTTTGAGTTTTCTTCCCCGGAGGGCGCCTGGCTGGTTGGATACGAATTTTAAGTTTAGATACAATGAGGCGATGATCAGTCCAGCATTCGGCACCACACATGGACTTGGTCACCCGGACATCTTGCCTGTCCTTCTTCCTAACAATTACATAGTCAATTAGGTGCCAATGCTTTGAGCGAGGGTGCATCCAGGAGGTCCTGTTGCGGGTAGGAAGGCGAAAAATGGTGTTGGTGACAAGGAGGTCATGTTCTGCGCAAGTCTGGAGGAGACGAAGTCCATTACTGTTACAGCGACCCACGCCGTACCTACCAATAGTGCCATTCCAGGAGATGTTATCTGAGCCTACTCTTGCATTAAAGTCACCAAGAATGATGAGCTTATCTGCTTTAGGAACTGAAGCAATGACTGCATGTAGTTCTTCGTAAAACTTATCCTTGACATCATCCTGGTTTGTCATAGTTGGTGCATACGCGCTAATGATGGTGGCATGTTTTCTTCCATAGAACAGAGGGATCTTGACCGTCATGAGTCGGTCATTTATTCCCTTTGGGGGCCCCGCTAACTTGCTGACAATTGCTGTTTTGATTGCAAATCCAACCCCTGCTTCTCGTCTTTCTTCAGTTCCTCTTCCGCTCCAAAAGAATGTATAACCTGCACCCTTTTCGCAAAGTTGGCCCTCGCCTGCATGTCGAGTTTCACTCAGTGCTGCTATGTCAATGTTGTACCTGGCCAGTTCTCTCCCAATCAGGGCAGTTCGTCTCTCAGGTCTGTTTGCGTTAAAGTCTTTGTCAAGTAAAGTGCGCACATTCCATGCGCCTAGAATGAGGGGGAAAAATCTGTCCTTTCTTTTTCTTATATGTCGACCGCCGAAGTAGGGTACCCACCAACCGCGGTAAGCTGGTTAGGTAATGGTGAAGCCAGCGTACCCACGCCTGCCGCTTCGCCGCTCGCCCATCGCCACAGGACTTGTTGTGAGTGGATGGATGAATGGATGAATGGATGAAAGAGTGACTTGCGCGGTGATTTGGATTAAAGTGAGGAAGAGTTGCGCAATTCGTCGACCTCACTCTCTCGCCTGGGTCCATCTCAATCCAGTGGCAAGACAAGTCAAGACGACTGGAGATGAAGTCAGGTGCAGTGGATGACCAGGGCTTTCTACGTGCCTCGCCGTGCTTCTTACGCTCCACAGCGCGTTGCTGGTAATCGCCGTCATGCCCGTTGAACCAACAGGTGGTTTCTTCCGCGCAGTCTATCGAATCCAGTCTTCGCATGCATGGGTAGGCAGACCCTAACTCACCGAAGGTTTATAACCATTCGGCTACCCTCACCTAGTTTAGCCGGCCTGTCAAAGCCGTTGTCCGGGGTGGCCGCTGTCGCATGCTGACAGCTACGAGGAGCCACAGGTGAGAGCTGGATGCCAGGTTTGGACCAAAGGTGGCTGAGCTGCCCTGAAAAGGGCATGACAGCTCCTTCACCAGAGGTACTACCAATACCTGACTTCCCAACACCCCCTAAGTATCAGTAATGAATCAAGCAATCAATCAATCAATACCATTTAGCTCCCCAAGGACATACCAAGGACTTCAACAAACACATACCAAGTATCATAAGTATCAGTAATGAATGAATCAATCAATCAATCAATACCATTTAGCTCCCCAAGGACATACCAAGGACTTCAACAAACACATACCAAGTCTTCCTGTCACGTGCCATCAGTCTTCCCACGTCTTCCTGATCATATTCACGTCTGTCGCCAGTTCTCTTCTCCGTGTGTGTGCTTTTGTCTACCTCGGCCTCTTTTTCCCTGAGGATTCCAGAACAAGGATTACCTTGTAATGCTATCAACAGGTTTCCTCAATGTATGTCCTATCAATTGTCACCGTCTTCTTCTCATCTTTTGTTCCACTACAATTTGTCTGCTTCTTGTCATCAGTTCCACATTGGTAACTTGTAATACAACTTCAGTCTTTCTGTTCTACGCAAGCACCCATTTATGAATGTCTGTAACTTTTTGGTTGTTGTTTATGTCGTTGTCCATGTTTCAGAGCCGTACAATAAGACTGACTTGATTTTTGAGTTGAAGATTCTCATTTTTGTGTAGGACTTGGTTTCTGTTGATCTCCATATGTTTCCCAGTGCAATGAAAGCTCCTCTTACTTTTTGTATTCTTAATTTGATAACATTCCTGTCCCTCCAGCTATGTCTATATTGCTGCGAAGATACGTGTATGATTCCACATCTTGTTGTGGTGTTTCTTTAAGTTCGACCTTGTTATCATTTCTCGCATTTATTCTCATTATCCTTCACTTTTCCCTGTGGATTTTAAGACCCACTCAAGTACCTCTAATCAAGTATTTTCATTTTTTTTGTCTTGAATCTGATTACAGTTATGGGACAGAAGAGCCAAGGCATCTACAAAATCTAAATCATCAAGGTGTTTAGTCATATCCCATTGGATTCCATTTCTGTTGAGTGACGTCAATGTTTTCATACCTCAATCTTTCGCTAGGAAGAAAAGACATAGAGACAAGAGGGATTCCGGTCGCACTCCAGTTCTTATCCCAAACGGTCTTGTATGTCGCATCAAAAGAACCACCCGTGACCTTGAATCTACGAGCTATGGTTCAGAATGGTGCACCGAAGAAACAGCACAAGATCTTCGAGACGTTAAATTTAAAAGCAATAAATAACCTACCTAGTAAACTCAAACAGTCATAATCATAAACTATGTTTAGGCGCCCCAAGGAAAATCTCCATAACAGACTAATAGAAAATTAAAACACGCTAAGCCATTTAAAGTGTCACCTCAAAAATTGAGCAGAAATATAGTATAGTAAACGAGTAAGTCACCCCTCAAAACATGGCGGGAAATAATAATTAAGTTATGCTATCTGCTGCATGTCCTCAAGACGGCATTAATTCTCCTGTTGTCATGTATCTTAATGTATTGGTTATGAAGCTACGGAGCAAAGCGTCAAAAATGGCATGGAAAGAAGTAAAAATAACCCAATGGACCAAAATTTGACTAAATTAATTAACAGCTGTTTTATCACTGCATGTTTTGTAAATGTACGGATATTTTGTAACAATCTTGCCTTAGTCGGTTATAAAAATAGAAAAAGAAAATTCAACATAAACTTTCAAATACACTGTCACTCAATTAAAGGAGTGTGGACTTGAGTGACTAAATCGGTCGAGTTACTGCAAATGTTCATAAATCTACAAGATACCTATTCACACATACACCTGAATTACAAATTGAGAAAATTCAAGAAATTGTGTAAAACCAATCATTCTTGTTGTTAAGGATGGATGGGTTTGAAAAAAAATCGAAAAAAGGTGATTCGTCTTACGAGGACAAAAGACAAAGAAAGTAGTCTACGTTACGGCCACAAGGCCTTCGTCAGGAAAAGTAAGAAAGTGAAGGCTAGATAGGAGACATAAGAACTTAAATGAATATAAAAATAAATATAAAAAAAATAAATTAATAAATAAAGCCTAGGTACTTCCCTGAAGGCGGAGCATCTAAATCCTATCACGCTTGGTTGAAAAGGAAGTGACTCTTGACTCCGGATGTATACAATACATACTAAGAAACTAAAAAGTAAAAAAACGAAAAAATACGAAAAAATACCCAAACGTAATAAAAGTGGGGACTGGAAATAGAAGAGGAAAAATTATGGAGGATGGCATAAAAATAGAAGAATAGGATAAGAGTGGGAATACAATTGCGCGTTGTTTCAACAGACGCAGAATTTAGTTCCCATTACGAAAATGTGCCATGAAAAAATATTGCGGCTTTGGTGAGAAAATATAGGACTAATGTAACGGAGAGATAAGAGATTTAGAAAGTTTAATTTTATGCAAAATGTAAACACTTTATACAAGAAAACGTGGCCATCAGAACCGAACATTACATATTGGAAACAGAGTATTTCAAACGTATGTGGTCAATTTCACGTTTCTGAGAAAATAAAACACACAAACTTCCTCAGAAAATAATACCTTTCGCAAAAACATTGATGTACTCAGTGTTTTCCAATCACTGATTGCAATTATTCGTACTATCTTATTTTCAACATGTGACTAAGTTAGCACTTTAGTCGAATACTTAAATAAAGAGGGCGTTTGTTGTGCCCGACTCTTAATCTCATCATTTTCATTTTCAACCCGTTTGGGTCATGGAGCCAATCATGCAGCTGGTACCTTCGCCAGAAGCCTGCACTCAGCAATCACAGGCGTTTCTTCAGGGGTCGAGAGAGCTGATTAATTTGTTTTACATTATGGGGTTGCCAACCTCATATTAGTCACCTGGTACGACATGCCTGAGAGAGTAGGGATCTTATGTAGAAGCCGTCAAGGAGAGAACTAATGACAGTCTGCTCGAGGAAAGAAGTGATAAAATGTACTACTCAATGAGAAAGTGTGGTAATGTAGCAGTCACATCGAGATCTGACTGATATATTACAACTCAAGGCGACTATTGATTGATAGATTACAATTCAAGGCGAGAATTGATTGATCGATTGCAAATGAGAGCGACATCTGATTGATAGATTACACTTGAAGGCGAGATCTGATTGTTATATTGCAATTCAAGGCAAGAACTAATTGAAAGATTACAACTGAAGGCGAGAATTAATTGATAGATTACACTTCAAGCCGAGAACTGATTGATAGGTTACTATAAAAGGCGAGAACTGATCTGAGTTATAACTGAAGGCAAGAATTGATTGATAGATTACAACTAAGGTAAGATCTTAATGATTGATTACAACTCAAGGTAAGAACTGACTGATAGCAAACTGAAGGCGAGAACTTATTGATATGTTACAAGTGAATGGGAGAACTGACTGGTACGCTACAAGTGAAGGCGAGAACTGATTAATAGATTCCAACTCAAGGAGAGAGAACTGATTGATAGTTTACAACTCAAGGAGGCAAATGATTAATAGACACCAGTCAGAGCGAGAAGTGATTGAGTACTACTCAACTAGAGATCTGAGAAATGAGAGTATCACTCCCGAATAGATAAGATAGATGGGCCTCTCATTCAGGGAACATATAGATATGCCTCTCAAGGAGAGAAGAGATATATAAGCCTGTCAAGGAGAGATCTGATATTTAATCTTGCCAATGACATAACAGATAGATATGCCTGCCAAGGAAAGAACAGATAGATGTGCCTGTCAAGAAGATAGATAGATAGATAGATATATAGATAGATAGATAGATAGATAGATAGATAGATAGATAGATAGATAGATAGATAGATATGCCTGTAAAGGAGAGAACATATATATATATATATATATATATATATATATATATATATATATATATATATATATATATATATATATATATATATATATATATATATATATAAAGAGGTAAAGAGGTGATGAAGTGATGCTATTGTTTGGTTTTCTTGTAATTTTTCTACATTGTTCTAATTACACTGACAAACAACATTTTTCTTTCTTATATAAGAATAAGTGTTCTTAGGTCAGTTTCTTGCGCTGATTTCAAATTTGAAATCCGTTTATCTCTATCACGTCGGGTTCTTAAGATATTTGTGAATAAATATATTTTTGGGAAACCGTTATTTGCTCCGTTTCATTTTTACTATATAACTTTTTAAAAATTAATAAAATGCAAAATAATTCTACTTTTTTATACTGCTAAAAGATGCATGACATATGTTACGTTATATTTCAAATAGTTACTGTATTTTGAAATAATTCTGAGTGAAATATGGCTTCTAGAAGTTGTAGAAATTCGGCTGATCTGTTCTGTTACGTGTGCGGATATTTTACCGATCGTGTTCACCAGAAAAAACTTTACAACATTGTTAAAGAAAGCATATGAACTTTATTTCGATTCGAAAGTTGATGATGCAAATAAATCTTGGATGCCAAATGCAGTTTGTTCGACTTGTGCAAATACATTGGCAGGTTGGTTACGAAAATCACCGAAGCATAAGTCGATGCCTTTTGGAGTGCCAGTAATGTGGCGTGAACCGACAAATCACGCTACTGATTGTTACTTCTGCTTGACAAATATCTATGGTTTCACTTTTAAAACTAGAAAGTCTGTGGTTTATCCAAATATTGAATCGGTTTCGAAACCAGTGCCTCATGATCCAATCACGTGTCCGATCCCAGTTCCACCAGAACAATATCCGTTGGACGTGAATGAACCATCAGAAAGTGATAGTTTACCTGCTTTAGAAACTAATTCTGACTCGGATTATATACCGGTGAATGATGGTGTTCACTTAATTAACCATTCAGAACTTTCAGATCTAATACGTGATTTCGCTCTCACCAAAGGACAAGCGGAATTACTCGGTTCGCGACTCAAAGAATGGAATCTTTTAGCGCCTAATACTCCGATATCTAAATTTTGTCATAGACACAGAGAACTTGTTCAATACTTTGAGATGGATGATGACATTTGCTATTGCAAAGATGTAAAAGGTCTAATGGTGCACCTCGGTCATGAGAACATAGTCAACGAATGGCGACTTTTCATCGACTCTTTCAAGACTAGTCTAAAAGCCGTGTTATTGCATAATGGAAATTTATTTTCATCAATTCCAGTCGCCTACTCTGTTCATATGAAAGAAACTTATGACAATATGGCTATACTTTTGGCAAAAATAAAGTACAATGACTACCAATGGCGGATTTGTGGAGACCTAAAGGTCATTGCAATTCTCACGGGCATGCAGAATGGGTATACTAAATTTTGTTGCTTATTGCAGACAAACAATTCGAGAACTTGTTACATGGTAGTGAACTTTGCGCATGGATGGCATTCAAATCGATCGTCGATAACTTTTTGGGAAATCACATCTGTCGACTATGTGCATATTGTTAAGCAGTGCATAGATGCATACAGAATTATGGGCTGTAACATGTCCCTCAAAATCCATTTGCTCGATTCGCATCTTGACTTTTTCCCTGACAACCTTGGCGAAGTCAGCGATGAACATGGAGAACGATTCCATCAAGATATCGCCGTAATGGAGTCACGTTATCAAGGACGGTGGAGTGTGACCATGCTTGCCGATTATTGTTGGATGCTTCATCGCGATGTACCACATGCCATTCACCGACGAAAGTCGACTGCAAAGAAATTCAAGCCTACATAACTGTTATACTTCTTGTACAAATGATGTTGTAATACTGTATGCGTTGTTAAAAAACTTCAATTGCGTATTTCTAGAGATCCGGACCTGATAGAGAAAAACGGTTTGCAGATTTAAAAACAGCGCATTAAAATTGACCAGAAAAACATAAAAATGTTAGAGAAAGAAAAAAAAAATTTTTTTTTGTTAGCCAGTGTTATTTGTCCACCATCTTCGCTCTATCATCATTCTTTGACGTGATTGTTATTAATGACACCTTGTATTTAAATGTAACTTTAAATATTCCAGTTTTGGCGCAATCCTGTAACGCTATTGTTGATACCACCACCTGGTTCAGTAGACACTATTGTTGACAGGCTTATATATCTCTTCTCTCCTTGAGAGGCATATCTATATGTTCCCTGAATGAGAGGCCCATCTATCTTATCTATTCGGGAGTGATACTCTCATTTCTCAGATCTCTAGTTGAGTAGTACTCAATCACTTCTCGCTCTGACTGGTGTCTATTAATCATTTGCCTCCTTGAGTTGTAAACTATCAATCAGTTCTCTCTCCTTGAGTTGGAATCTATTAATCAGTTCTCGCCTTCACTTGTAGCGTACCAGTCAGTTCTCCCATTCACTTGTAACATATCAATAAGTTCTCGCCTTCAGTTTGCTATCAGTCAGTTCTTACCTTGAGTTGTAATCAATCATTAAGATCTTACCTTAGTTGTAATCTATCAATCAATTCTTGCCTTCAGTTATAACTCAGATCAGTTCTCGCCTTTTATAGTAACCTATCAATCAGTTCTCGGCTTGAAGTGTAATCTATCAATTAATTCTCGCCTTCAGTTGTAATCTTTCAATTAGTTCTTGCCTTGAATTGCAATATAACAATCAGATCTCGCCTTCAAGTGTAATCTATCAATCAGATGTCGCTCTCATTTGCAATCGATCAATCAATTCTCGCCTTGAATTGTAATCTATCAATCAATAGTCGCCTTGAGTTGTAATATATCAGTCAGATCTCGATGTGACTGCTACATTACCACACTTTCTCATTGAGTAGTACTCTCTAGAGATACATTTTATCACTTCTTTCCTCGAGCAGACTGTCATTAGTTCTCTCCTTGACGGCTTCTACATCAGGTCATTCCTTGACTCTCTCCAGTACTATGTTATACTGTCCAATATCTTGTCTCTAGAATCTTTCAGTAATTTGTCATTGCTGTGACAGTGCAGATGTTATAATACAGGGTCACATTTTACTGCTTTGAATCTATTTCGAGTAATACAAACAGGTAGTATCTCTCCCTTGGCCATATATAATGTCCCAACTATGGATGTTTTTTGGAGGCTAGTCTGACAGCTTTCTTATTGTCAAGTACTCCTGCATGACCAGGACAGTAGATCCACACCACTTCCTGAATGTCTGAGGTCTCTATATATGTTCTCCATTCATGTCGTAGTTATCCATTCTGGACTTCCTGAAGCATAGACTGCCTCGTGTAGCTTCCGGGGGTTTCTAATGAGATAAATAGAGAATAAGATCCCTACTCTCTCAGGCATGTCGTACCAGGTGACTAATATGAGGTTGGCAACCCCATAATGTAAAACAAATTAATCAGCTCTCTCGACCCCTGAAGAAACGCCTGTGATTGCTGAGTGCAGGCTTCTGGCGAAGGTACCAGCTGCATGATTGGCTCCATGACCCAAACGGGTTGAAAATGAAAATGATGAGATTAAGAGTCGGGCACAACAAACGCCCTCTTTATTTAAGTATTCGACTAAAGTGCTAACTTAGTCACATGTTGAAAATAAGATAGTACGAATAATTGCAATCAGTGATTGGAAAACACTGAGTACATCAATGTTTTTGCGAAAGGTATTATTTTCTGAGGAAGTTTGTGTGTTTTATTTTCTCAGAAACGTGAAATTGACCACATACGTTTGAAATACTCTGTTTCCAATATGTAATGTTCGGTTCTGATGGCCACGTTTTCTTGTATAAAGTGTTTACATTTTGCATAAAATTAAACTTTCTAAATCTCTTATCTCTCCGTTACATTAGTCCTATATTTTCTCACCACAGCCGCAATATTTTTTCATGGCACATAATCGTGATGGGAACTAAATTCTGCGTCTGTTGAAACAACGCGCAATTGTATTCCCACTCTTATCCTATTCTTCTATTTTTCTGCCATCCTCCATAATTTTTCCTCTTCTATTTCCAGTCCCCACTTTTATTAATAATAATAATAAATTTTTTAAGCACCAAACACGGCGCATAAGGCAGAAACCAGTGCTCTCCAGGTTGTTCGTTGTGACGCCACTCCTCTTAGCTCTTGCACATTATTTAGGCCCAACGTTCTTCCTTCTCTTATTATTGTTCTTCTGAGTGTTTCTTTTGGTCTTCCTTTTTTCTCTTACCCTCAGGAACCCAAGTGAGCGCCTGTAGTGGTATTCTGTTGTTTTGCATTCGTAGGACATGACCGATATATGACCATCGTCTTTTCCTTATATAGTCGGAGACATATTTCTGCCTAGAGTCTTCTCTTATTTGTCGATTAGTCTTGAATTCTTTCCAACTAATGTTCATGAGTTTTCTAAGACATTTGTTCTCGAATGTATTCAGCTTGTTCTCCAATGATTTTGTTATTTTCCAACTCTCACAGCCGTATGTTAACACTGAGATAACATTTGAATTAAACAGACGAAGCTTGGTATGTATATTCAATGATCGTAATTTCCAAATGTTAGATCTATTGAAGGCGCTAGCTGCCAAAGCAATTCTAGTATGGATTTCTCTTGTTGTGTCACCATCCTGAGTCATTTTACTGCCTAAATAATTGAAACTTTCAACTTTCTGTAGTTTTTCCCCGTTCAGGATGATATCAAAGGTCTCATTAGAAAAGTTCATAGATTTAGTTTTAGAGGCATTTATTTGGAGACCTATTTTAACCGAGAGATGACACAAATTATTTACTGCTTCATGGGATTGTCTGGGTGTTGAACTTAAGAATGCTAAATCATCTGCGAAATCCAGGTCCCCCGGGAATTTTCCATTTGTCCATTTTATACCTAATTGTTCATTGTGGGTATAGTTTCTCATAACCCAATCAATAGCTATTCCAAAAAGTAGTGGTGACATAATACAGCCTTGTTTCACCCCTGTTTCTACTGTAAACCATTCTGTATTCCCTTTATTTGTTCTAACACAACATCTTGCATTGTCATATAGCGCTTTGATTATATTCACATATTTTGTTGGAAACATGAATAACATGAATAACTTTTATTACTTGTGGGTATTTTTTCGTATTTTTTCGTTTTTTTACTTTTTAGTTTCTTAGTATGTATTGTGTACATCCGGGGTCAAGAGTCACTTCCTTTTCAACCAAGCGTGATAGGATTTAGATGCTTCGCCTTCAGGGAAGTACCTAGGTTTTATTTATTAATTTATTTTTTTATATTTATTTTTATATTCATTTAAGTTCTTATGTCTCCTATCTAGCCTTCACTTTCTTACTTTTCCTGACGAAGGCCTTGTGGCCGTAACGTAGACTACTTTCTTTGTCTTTTGTCCTCGTAAGACGAATCACCTTTTTTCGATTTTTTTTTCAAACCTATCCATCCTTAACAACAAGAAAGATTGGTTTTACACAATTTCTTGAATTTTCTCCATTTGTAATTCAGGTGTGTGTGAATAGGTATCTTGTAGATTTATGAACATTTGCAGTAACTCGACCGATTTAGTCACTCAAGTCCACACTCCTTTAATTGAGTGACAGTGTATTTGAAAGTTTATGTTGAATTTTCTTTTTCTATTTTTATAACCGACTAAGGCAAGATTGTTACAAAATATCCGTACATTTACAAAACATGCAGCGATAAAACAGCTGTTAATTAATTTAGTCAAATTTTGGTCCATTGGGTTATTTTTACTTCTTTCCATGCCATTTTTGACGCTTTGCTCAGTAGCTTCATAACCAATACATTAAGATACATGACAACAGGAGAATTAATGCCGTCTTGAGGACTGTAGTGAATTTCTAATACAATAGCTAAATTAATATATAACAATATAGGGCATAAAGGCAAAATAAGAAAGTATAAAAGAAATTTCGGCTAGAACGCGTGGTTATCGCCTACGCCTTCAGATTATTAGTTGCTAATGCATAAGACGAACAAAACGGTACTTAAATTTTCAAATTCGTCCTTGACACCACTTTTCCTAGTTCTAAGAAAACATCTGCTTACAAATGCATTGTAGAACGAGGAGGGGCAAGGAGATGAAAATGCAAATACGTTTCGCATTGATTTTAAACTAAAAGCCAACTATAGCAAGTGGCAAGCCTTGCCTTAGGGGTTCCCCCAAAATACGATGAAAAAGTTAGAACATGTAGACGGCACGTGTCACTAAAACGACTTTAGCTCTTATTATGAATGACGAAATTCTAGCGTAAGTACAGCAGACATCCCCTAGTATGGAAGTGAACGGTGGTAACAGCAAATACACGACTATCATAGAAAAATACATATTTTGAACGAAGCCACTTAGCCCCATTAAACTTATATATTCGGGTACCTTAGGACTTGCTGACAAAGAATATGTTATGTGTTTCGCAAATAGTCCATTAATTAACAAATTATAGCCAAAATACTATAGTGGAGTTGACTGACAGCACAAGATCATATCTGCTTAATTTTTTTTATGGCATGTTTGGAAAACACTGCTTTGGGGGAAATGAGGCCAACAAGTTAGATACAATTGATTGGCTGTAGTAACATGTAAGGCGAAACATTATTGGGTGACCTGGAAATACAAATATTGTTGTTAATGGAAACGTATAGGAGGGATAGTTTTTTTCAAAGGCTCATGTAAACATGGCCTGATTGGTTAGAACGTTAGATATGGTCAAGTAGAAGCGTCGGTTCACTGCCATTTTTGAAAATAAATTCTGTGAAAATCAAGTACGTTGAGAACAGGCTAAGAATTTTCTAATATAGGAAAAGCCTGGACAGAGGCAGATCGAAAATGTGCCAGATTCTATTGCCTAGTCATCGTTTTAATTGTGTTATTTCCTTACATCTGTGAGGTATTTGGTTGCTGTCAATAACGGTGCCAGACTACAGTGGGCCGATATATTCATGCCACAGTCTTGCCTTTTTCGGAGACAACTGTAAACCACCATCATTCTTGAAGAAGTGGGAGTGAAGGTTGTCGTTCAGCGAAGTGCGGGAAGATTCCTACAGCATATTACCAAGTTAGGTGCATGTTTCGGCACCTGGTCGCTCAACTAACCTTATATTAAAATAAGAGACTGAGAATAGTGATATAAACATTCCATCAGTGTCCATAAAAACTTACAAACAACATGCAGAGATGATGATAGTAAACAATCAACCAGTGTATACTAGAAGTCACCTCAGTTAAACAATACAACTACACCCTTATATAATAATATGTGTATTATGGTCATAAGATCCATTATGTAAATTGATTAATGTAATTAATTTCTATGATTTCACTTTGATTGTCAGTCCTCATTCCAAATAAATTAGATTCAGGACAATAAATTGAAAAACATTAACTTTCAACCACTGACTTACTAAAGATAGTCTTTTAAAGTGTAGTTGTATGTGATTGTCGTGATACTGTTGTTTTGTATTATATAATAAAATAATTTGTAAATTGTTTATATGTTCAGTTGGTTAATGCAACCTTACACTAACATTTCATAACCCTAGACACCAAACGTAGTCATCTTACATTCTATCTAGAATAAGTCTGAATGAGATCATAGTGGTGGTAGTAGAAAGGTACCCTGGAAATTTACTCTAATATTTATTATATTCAGGGACCTTCACAGCTGACCTCATTCAGTACACTAAAATTTCTTAACAACAAACTGTATTAACATCAAACCCACCACATATATTGGGGTCTCGCTCCTGGGGATGGAACTTTTCATAACACGAGCTATATTGGGTAGTTTGCTTCTGGGATTTTAAATTCTTAAAATATTATCAATTATATTAGGAATCTCAGATAGTATAAAACTAAAAGCATTCCTTTTTGGAGAAATTAAATAGTGGTTGAGCTATCAGTCCCTGTGGTTGTTCTTAGTTATAATTAGAAATTGTTAGTTATAATTAGAAATTTGTCTAGTTAGAAATTTTAAAAGGTTTGCCTAGTACATAATGGCTGACCTGGCGAAGTTTCGATCTGCTGCTGTGCAGGCTGCAAAAGAATTGGGAATGGAAGGGCAAATTATGATTGCTTATGTCACAACTGAATGTGACAAATTTATTGAACGTGAAGAAAGAAAATTTGAAGCTGAAAGAAAGTTAGAGGCTGAAAAAGAAATTAAGAGGCTGCAGATTGAGGCTGACAAAGAGGCTAAGGCATTGGAGGCGGATCGTGAAGCGGAAATAAAGCGGCTCCAGTTTGAAGAAAAGAAGATGGAAGCAGAAGAAAAGAGATTAGCTGCAGAAAGAGAAGAAAAGAGATTAGCTACAGAAAGAGAAGAAAGAAGACAGGCTGCAGAAAGGGAAGCAGAAAAGGAGGAGAAGAGATTACAAAGGGAACATGAGTTACGACTAAGGGAGTTTGAGTTTCAAAGCCATGCTCCTGAAAATGGCGCCAGTCCCTTTACCTCAGATGCTACTGTTAGTTAGGGAGCCTCAACCTCAGCTATGAGTTTTCATTTAGACCATTTTGTTGAGAAAGACGATGACATAGAAAGTTACCTAAATAGATATGAACTGTTGGCTACCACGTATGGTTTAGAGAGAGAAAGGTGGAGCCTAAAGTTATCACAAGGGCTTCGTGGTACAGCTTATGAAGTTTTTGCCAAGATAAGCAGGGATGATCAGGAAAATTATGACATGCTAAAGCAGGCTCTTTTGTTAAGATATGAAAAGAATGGGGAATTTTTTAGAAAAAAATTTAGGAATGCCAAACTACTGTCGGGTGAGACTTATCACCAGTTCTCTGCACGGTTAGAGACTTACTTGGAGAAATGGACTGCTCTGGGTAAAACCCAAGATCTTAAGGAAATGATCCTTATTGAGCAACTAAGAGAGTCCATGGCTCCAGACCTGAGATAGTTTCTCATGGAACAAGGTGCAGAGAGGCTGGGTGAGTTACTCAATGTCGCTGAGAGGTATCAGGCAGCCCAAGCAGAGATAGTTGGAAATAAAAAGAAACTGGTAGACAATTTTAAGGCACCTCAAAACTTTAATAAGTTTGACCATAGAGACCAGAACAAAGGTAAGTAAAAGTTTGATAGGCTACGCAATGACTATAATAATAAAACCTCACAATTTAATGAAAGGAAATATAATGACAGAAAACCTTTTTATAAAGGTAGATTATATTGTAGTTGGTGTCGGATGGACAACCATAACACCGAAGTGTGTAAAAAGAGACCTGTGTACATGGCCACGCTTCAGACCAGATCACAGTCTAAACAGGAGGAGCATAATCTGATAAAAACCCCTCCAGATGAGATGATGAAAGCGCAGGCTGGGGATAAGACCCTCAAGCCTTGTTTTAAGAAATTGCCCAAATGTCATACATCTCCAGGCAAAGTAGACTTCTACATGAAAAACAAATTGATTTACAGGAAGGCTGGAACTGGATCCACTGGTCACGGACAGTTGGTTCTTCCAAAGGCATATAAGGCAGATGTGATAAGGAGCCTATATGTTGGAAAAGATGGGGACCATGAAGAAAATAGGTACCATCATCCAAAAGGTGGCTCAAAATTATTATTGGCCAGACGAAATGTTTGACATTGAGAATTTTGTAGAAAGATGTGGCATACTACATGAGATAACACCCACAAGTGGGAAAATTGATCAGGACAAGCCACGGGGCAAACTTAGGCCTGAAAATGGAAAGAAAAATGAATTTAATAATGTAGACAAAGTGGAATGGGAGCCCCCTTTTCACAGACAGTCTTCACTTGGATGTTTTACAATGGCCACGATGCAGCGAGTACAAAGAGATGTCTTACCCCAGAATAAGCCGAAAATCCCTCAGTTGGACTTATGTGAACTGGAGGAAGATAAAAGAGAGAGAAGACCTCTCACAAGGATTTTAAAGTGGGGAGAAACCCCAAGAGAAAAATTGGTAGCGGTCGATCTGTGAATGATGATTCTAGGAAGAAAAATCATCACTATAAGGCTTCCAAGGGAAAAGACCATACCGGTGCCTGGAAAAACAGGTCAATAAATTTAAAAGTCCATATGTAAGCCTTGTTAAGGACCTGGACCGATGAAAAGGCAGAAGAAAATATTACTTCATCATATCAATATGTGAACGAGCTGACCACTCGTCTTAAAACTGGCTGGAAACTTGCCAATGAAAATTTGAGACAAGTCAGGAAAAAGCATGCTGCCTATTACAATAAGAAAGCGAAGGATCGAGAATTATTTGTGGGAGAGAAGGTGCTCCTTCTACTGCCCGGCAGCCAGAATAAATTGCAAATTGGATGGCAAGGTCCATATTCAGTTCTAGTGAAGGTGTCTAGAACAAATTATAAGATAGATAAGAAAGGGAAAGAGAAGATCTATCATGTGAATCTCCTGAAGAAATATCTGGACAGAGAAAACCAGGAAGAGACACACCTACTGACCTTGTCTGTTGCAATGGAGATGAAAAAGGAACCACTCACTTCTCATGAATATCCTTTACATCCCTGTAAGACCGCTGCACAGGTCAAAATCAGCACACACTTAACGGAAAATCAGAGGGAGAGGGTTCAACAGGTTCTGAATAATCATACAGATGTGTTAACGGACCGTCCGGGGCATACAAATTTATTGGAGTATGATATGAAACTCATAGACCCAACACCAATCTGTATGAAAGCCTATTCGATTCCGTTCGCTAAGGAAAAAGCTTTAAGGGAGGAGATAAATTATCTGTTGAAAGAAGGGATTATCTCGCACAGTGAATCTCCCTACAGTTCCAGTGTGGTTCTGTTAAGAAAACCCTCTGGAGAACACAGGCTGTGTATAGATTACAGGAAACTGAATGCTGTCACAGAAGGTCAGGTGGATCCATTACCTGATACAAATCAGCTGTTTGCCAGGCTGAATAGAGCTAAATATTTCTCTAAAGTGGATCTGAGCAAAGGCTACTATCAGATTCCAGTAAAGCCGGAGGTAAAACCTTATTTAGCCTTTAGCACCTCGGAAGGACATTATGAATTTAATATGTTGCCATTCGGGCTGAAAAATGCACCGAGTGTGTTTTCGAGGATGATGAGAAAGTTACTGGATCCCCTGAAGAATCCATGCATCATCAACTTCATGGATGATATTCTAATAGCAACAGAAACATTTGAGGAACACATTAACTCTCTGAATATGTTGTTTGATCGACTGAGAGAGACCAATTTGACAGCTAGACCGACGAAATGCTGTGTTGGATGTAAAGAGCTGGAATTCTTGGGCCACACAGTACACCAGGGAAACATGACCCCTGACCCCAAGAACCTGGAGAAGTTGAAAAAAGCACCAAGACCACAAACAAAAAAGGATGTGCGATCTTTTGTCTCATTATGTGGTTTTTACCAAAAGTATATAAAGAACTTTAACTCCATCTGTGCTCCATTGACTGATTTAACGCGCAAAGAAAATCCTGATAGAATTATTTGGACAGCGCAATGTGAATTAGCATACCAGGAATTGAAAGAAAAGCTCACAAGCTGGCCTATTTTGAAATTACCTGACTTAAGTCAAGAATTCATTCTGAGAACGGACGCGAGTAATATCGGTTTGGGTGCAGCTCTATTACAACGGTCAAATTCACTTGATGGGGAATTAACCCCAGTAGCTTATGCTAGCCGTAAGTTGAATACAGCAGAACAAAAATATTCAACAAGTGAAAAAGAATGTCTGGCAGTCATCTGGGGTATAAAAAAGTTCCAGATTTACCTCTATGGACAATCATTTAGGATCCAGACAGACCATAAACCACTCATGTGCCTGTCACAAGCAAGGCATGAAAATGCTAGGTTACTGCGCTGGTCTTTGCTCTTACAGCCGTTCCAGTTTTCCATAGAGTACCTTCCCGGAAAAACCAACGTCGGTGCTGATTTTTTAAGCAGACATCCATATGACGAACATCAGAGTAGTCACCAGGCATAAATAGTAAATTTATCTATGTGTATTAAGAAATAGGAACTGACATATGATCGTCTGTTCTAAAGGGGGGACATGTGTAGTGAATTTCTAATACAATAGCTAAATTAATATATAACAATATAGGGCATAAAGGCAAAATAAGAAAGTATAAAAGAAATTTCGGCTAGAACGCGTGGTTATCACCTACGCCTTCAGATTATTAGTTGCTAATGCATAAGACGAACAAAACGGTACTTAAATTTTCAAATTCGTCCTTGACACCACTTTTCCTAGTTCTAAGAAAACATCTGCTTACAAATGCATTGTAGAACGAGGAGGGGCAAGGAGATGAAAATGCAAATACGTTTCGCATTGGTTTTAAACTAAAAGCCAACTATAGCAAGTGGCAAGCCTTGCCTTAGGGGTTCCCCCAAAATACGATGAAAAAGTTAGAACATGTAGACGACACGTGTCACTAAAACGACTTTAGCTCTTATTAGGAATGACGAAATTCTAGCATAAGTACAGAAGACATCCCCTAGTATGGAAGTGAACGGTGGTAACAGCAAATACACGACTATCATAGAAAAATACATATTTTGAACGAAGCCACTTAGCCCCATTAAACTTATATATTCGGGTACCTTAGGACTTGCTGACAAAGAATATGTTATGTGTTTCGCAAATAGTCCATTAATTAACAAATTATAGCCAAAATACTATAGTGGAGTTGACTGACAGCACAAGATCATATCTGCTTAATTTTTTTTATGGCATGTTTGGAAAACACTGCTTTGGGGAAAATGAGGCCAACAAGTTAGATACGATTTGATTGGCTGTAGTAAAATGTAAGGCGAAACATTATTGGGTGACCTGGAAATACAAATATTGTTGTTAATGGAAACGTATAGGAGGGATAGTTTTTTTCAAAGGCTCATGTAAACATGGCCTGATTGGTTAGAACGTTAGATATGGTCAAGTAGAAGCGTCGGTTCACTGCCATTTTTGAAAATAAATTCTGTGAAAATCAAGTACGTTGAGAACAGGCTAAGAATTTTCTAATATAGGAAAAGCCTGGACAGAGGCAGATCGAAAATGTGCCAGATTCTATTGCCTAGTCATCGTTTTAATTGTGTTATTTCCTTACATCTGTGAGGTATTTGGTTGCTGTCAATAACTGGTGCCAGACTACAGTGGGCCGATATATTCATGCCACAGTCTTGCCTTTTTCGGAGACAACTGTAAACCACCATCATTCTTGAAGAAGTGGGAGCTGAAAGTTGTCGTTCAGCGAAGTGCGGGAAGATTCCTACAGCATATTACCAAGTTAGGTGCATGTTTCGGCACCTGGTCGCTCAACTAACCTTATATTAAAATAAGAGACTGAGAATAGTGATATAAACATTCCATCAGTGTCCATAAAAACTTACAAACAACATGCAGAGATGATGATAGTAAACAATCAACCAGTGTATACTAGAAGTCACCTCAGTTAAACAATACAACTACACCCTTATATAATAATATGTGTATTATGGTCATAAGATCCATTATGTAAATTGATTAATGTAATTAATTTCTATGATTTCACTTTGATTGTCAGTCCTCATTCCAAATAAATTAGATTCAGGACAATAAATTGAAAAACATTAACTTTCAACCACTGACTTACTAAAGATAGTCTTTTAAAGTGTAGTTGTATGTGATTGTCGTGATACTGTTGTGTTGTATTATATAGTAAAATAATTTATAAATTGTTTATATGTTCAGTTGGTTAATGCAACCTTACACTAACATTTCATAACCCTAGACACCAAACGTAGTCATATAACATTCTATCTAGAATAAGTCTGAATGAGATCATAGTGGTGGTAGTAGAAAGGTACCCTGGAAATTTACTCTAATATTTATTATATTCAGGGACCTTCACAGCTGACCTCATTCAGTACACTAAGATTTCTTAACAACAAACTGTATTAACATCAAACCCACCACAAGGACATGCAGCAGATAGCATATCTTAATTATTATTTCCCGCCATGTTTTGAGGGGTGACTTACTCGTTTACTATACTATATTTCTGCTCAATTTTTGAGGTGACACTTTAAATGGCTTAGCGTGTTTTAATTTTCTATTAGTCTGTTATGGAGATTTTCCTTGGGGCGCCTAAACATAGTTTATGATTATGACTGTTTGAGTTTACTAGGTAGGTTATTTATTGCTTTTAAATTTAACGTCTCGAAGATCTTGTGCTGTTTCTTCGGTGCACCATTCTGAACCATAGCTCGTAGATTCAAGGTCACGGGTGGTTCTTTTGATGCGACATACAAGACCGTTTGGGATAAGAACTGGAGTGCGACCGGAATCCCTCTTGTCTCTATGTCTTTTCTTCCTAGCGAAAGATTGAGGTATGAAAACATTGACGTCACTCAACAAAAATGGAATCCAATGGGATCTGACTAAACACCTTGATGATTTAGATTTTGTAGATGCCTTGGCTCTTCTGTCCCATAACTGTAATCAGATTCAAGACAAAAAAAAAATGAAAATACTTGATTAGAGGTACTTGAGTGGGTCTTCAAATCCACAGGGAAAAGTGAAGGATAATGAGAATAAATGCGAGAAATGATAACAAGGTCGAACTTAAAGAAACACCACAACAAGATGTGGAATCAGACACGTATCTTCGCAGCAATATAGACATAGCTGGAGGGACAGGAATGATATCAAATTAAGAATACAAAAAGTAAGAGGAGTTTTCATTGCACTGGGAAACATATGGAGATCAACAGAAACCAAGTCCTACACAAAAATGAGAATCTTCAACTCAAAAATCAAGTCAGTCTTATTGTACGGCTCTGAAACATGGACAACGACATAAACAACAACCAAAAAGTTACAGACATTCATAAATGGGTGCTTGCGTAGAACAGAAAGACTGAAGTTGTATTACAAGTTACCAATGTGGAACTTATGACAAGAAGTAGACAAATTGTAGTGGAACAAAAGATGAGAAGAAGACGGTGACGATTGATAGGACATACATTGAGGAAACCTGTTGATAGCATTACAAGGTAATCCTTGTTCTGGAATCCTCAGGGAAAAAGAGGCCAAGGTAGACAAAAGCACACCCACGGAGAAGAGAACTAGCGACAGACGTGAATATGATCAGGAAGACGTGGGAAGACTGATGGCACGTGACAGGAAGACTTGGTATGTGTTTGTTGAAGTCCTTGGGGAGCTAAATGGTATTGATTGATTGATTGATTGATTCATTACTGATACTTAGTTCATCTTGTAGTTGGAACTCTGCTCAGGTCGGTCCCGAGCCCGTGCTGAGAAAGGAGGAAGTATTTTGTCTGGACATGTGAGCTTCATGCGTCTAAGGAAGTAACAGTTAAAACCATGAATCACACAGACGTCCTTCATGGAGGCAGATCCTCCACTACGAGAAGGCACAACATTCCAGTAACATGTCTGTCTTAACATTTTATTAAAGAAACCACAGAGAGATACCTGGAATAATTCGGAAATCAAGAAAAAAGGATCCAGACCTCCAGGACGACACAAAGTTCGTTGGGAGGACAACATCAGACAATCTCTGGAGGACAGAGAACTGGACCGTAACCAGGTCAAAAGGAAGACGGCTGATAGGATAACATGATGCACTCTCTGTCTAATGTCTATAACCCAAAGGTAGAAGAGGAACGACTAAGTAAGTAAGTAAATAAATTGTAATGCCCGACCGGTCAGTCCGTCCTTGGGTCCCATACTACTGTTCATTCTTTGGTTATTGCTTTTTCTTTTGTGTATTATTTGGCCTTCACTTGTGAATATGAAAGTTGTGGAGGTAATAGTCTATAGACATGTGTGGGCAGCTCAGGTCCTTTGTTACATACAAGAGATTAGTGTAGGATAAAGCGCCTAACTTTGTTACATACTTGAGATTAGTGTAGGGTAAAGCGCCTTTGTTACGTACTTGAGATTAGTGTAGGGTAAAGCGCCTAACTTTGTTACATACTTGAGATTAGTGTAGGGTAAAGCGCCTTTGTTACATACTTGAGATTAGTGTAGGGTAAAGCGCCTAACTTTGTTACATACTTGAGATTAATGTAGGGTAAAGCGCCTTTGTTACATACTTGAGATTAGTGTAGGGTAAAGCGCTTAACTCCTCAGTTTTACAATTTGTGTAAGTGCTTATGTAGTCGTGTGACGTGACACGGGCCTCTATGGCGGCGAGGTGGTGGTGCCGTTCATATGGACCTGGACCGAACCCCCCGAGGGTGCCGATTACATTTGTTAGTTTTCTGTTGTCCAGTATCCTTCTTCTTTTTTGGTCTTTCGATCTTTCTTGCTAGAGTCTATCATTTACGTATTTTCATTGTATGATTACAACATACGGGCCTCGAGTTTCTCTCTTTGATTATTTCTGTATCTCCGTTCAGGCACGAGATACGTTCTTGATGCTCACGTGTAAAGAAAAACTGTTTAAATAGAGCTTTTTTCCTCGCATTCAAATAAATGTACAGTAAGGGGGGACACATGCCCCATGTAGCTACCCGGGGGGTCTAGGAGAGACAAAGATAGAATAGGATTACTACACCCTAAGGCTTGCCTTATCAGGCGATTATGATGGACTCCTGCATTTTCCTGGCAACCTCATCATGTAAAACGAATTGTCTTAGAGACCACTGCTGCAAACGTGGTCTATGCTCCGTAAGGAGTGCAAAGAAAATTCATGATGATGATGATGATGAAAGGGATGCATTACGTTAGTTCTGTCGTCAAAACATTTGTATTGTGTGCTTGTGCACCAGTTTTTATTAATTACGAAGCTAAAATACAGAACTGCTGCACTTCTTTCTCTCTATCTCTTTTTGTCTGTCCCTGGCTCTCTCTCTTTGTCTGTCCCTCTCTCTCTTTCTGTTCCTGGTTCTATTTCTTTGTCTGTTTCTCTCTCTTTGTCTGTCCCTGGCTGTCTCTCTTTGTCTGTCCCTCTCAGTCTCTCTTTGTTGTCACTCTCTCTTCGTCTGTCCCTGGCTGTCTCTATTTGTCTGTCCCTGGCTCTCTCTCTCTTTCTCTGTCCCTCTCTCTCTTTGTCTGTTCCTGGTTCACTTTCTTTGTCTGTCCCTCTCTCTTTGTCTGTCCCTGGCTCTCTCTTTCTTCGTCTGTCCCTTCCTCTCTCTCTATCTGTTCCTCTATTTCTCAATGGCGAGCACACTCACGCACAAACAACAACTTAGATAACTTTATAATTTTTTTTTATAATAAATACAAACACCAACCAGGCAAACAATAAGTAGTTGGTTGAAAGTTTATTGACCATACTCGCGGTTCTTATTTTTTGTCTCGATCATTTGTCAATACTTAAGAGTTTAGTGGCAGTATCTCACAGTCTAGTATTTTCCTCCAAAACTCCACTGTCAAATTCAGTTTGACGTTCCAATGTGCCATTAGCTCTGCTCATATCGTCATTAGTTTTCAAGCTGTCATCAGCAAGTATAGATACATGCCAGACACCTTTCTGTCCACTTTCACCGTCTTGTCCTTTGGCATCATTATTAATTGTGTGGTGTCTATTGATGCTGTTGGTACTTGTGCCGTCTCCATTTCGTTCATAACCTCCCTCCTGCTGTTTGAGCTCAAATTTCTTTGCGTCCATGACTGATTCTGGCACGATTGTAGTAGTGTCCAACATCGCTTTGCCTGTTGTCTCATCCAGAAATATCACTCCACATGCTGCTACCAACACAAGTACGCCTGTTAAAACGAATGCTAGATTTGGGTTGTCTTGCTGTCAAAAGAATGGGGAAGAATTACGATTAATTCTAAAACATAGTATGCTGTTTTAAAGTAAAATTAAAACGGATGCAAACATCGACCATTCTATAAGCGCAGTAACCTAATAAAATTCTTAACTGTGTATAACAATATAAACTATTTGATTTAGCCACAAGGAAAACAGAAACAATTAAACAGGTGGACAAGAAAATTCAACAAAGACTGCTATAAACTGCACTATTTTTATAATTGTTAACATTTTAATACACTGTGTAGTAAAAATAGTTATTTCTGACCCTATGGACCTGAAATGTTCACTCAACACAAAAAAGTAATGGTAGTCCCATAACAGAAAACGCCTTAGGGGATGGACGTGTTAGAGACTTCGCCATACTATATCCAGTTTTTATGAGGTTGACCAGTTCCCTTCCTCGCTGCCCTTACCTATACTAAATAGCATAGTTAGTTCTCCCACTGGACACAGAAATTGACAGGCGCATTGGGAAAGTAGAACTATCTTTGCGCACCTCACAACCCATGTTTGAGAAAACTCCAAACTCAAAACACACGACCAAAGCTGTGATATATAACACGCTCTATATGGCAGCG
Source organism: Oreohelix idahoensis (assembly GCA_024509875.1). Lineage (NCBI taxonomy): Eukaryota > Metazoa > Mollusca > Gastropoda > Stylommatophora > Oreohelicidae > Oreohelix > Oreohelix idahoensis. The sequence continues at coordinate 25,250 of JAMPIV010011974.1, forward strand.
AAACATGGACAACCTATGCTAAAAGACTCAATACTATGAAAAAAGACTCAATACTTTCCATCTACAGTGTCCACGTGACACTTCCTAGGTATTTTGTAGAAGGAAACAGTAACAAATGTCGAGGTGCTGTCACGTGCTGGCCTTCAAAGCATGTTAACACTGCTCAGACAGCTCAGACTACGCTGGCTTGACCATGTCCGCCACATGGAAGATGGTCGCATTCCCAAAGATATTTTCTACAGAAAACTTTCAGATGGCACAAGAACAGTCGGGTGACAGCATCTGAGATTCAAAGATGTGTGCAAGAGAGACGTGAAGGTACTAGACATAAATCCAGAAACTTGGGAGGATGGAGCTGCCGACCGCAGCAAGTGGCAATCTACGGCGCTATCTCAGATCAGGCAAAAAGAAGCTACTACAACACGACCAAAGGAACACCAGAAAATAGCAGCAATGGGCTATCACCTCAAAGGCGCACCATTCCTATAGTCAGTGATGACTGAAGGAAGCTATTAGAGAGCAGAGTCATGTACCCATTTACAGCTGGATAGACTGAGGCGTGACTGTATAAGTTTTCGATCGGTAACTTTGCCGCGACAGGAAAGCACATGCACAAGCCAAAATGTAATTGTACCAGTAAATATCTTACCCAGCTGTTGACGACCTGTTCATGCACTTATAACAGAAAGAAAAAAGAAAGAAAGAGAGAGGGAGAGAGAGAGAGAGAGAGAGAGAGAGAGAGAGAGAGAAATGAACATGAAAACATTATAACTCTTTTATACAACTTACGAAGTTCAGTGCAAATGGTGCTATAATACCTCCAATTCTTGAAGTAACATTGGCAGCGCCAAAACCAAGCACTCTGGAGAAATAATCATGTATTTGACATTCCAAACACTAAATCTCTTGACCAAAAAAAAAAAAAAAATAAATAAAAATAAAAACATGCAAATAACACAGAATAAAATACATTCACTATTCTTCAGCTCGTGCATAGGCGTTCAGTCAGTTGACGTTCAGTCAGTTGACGTTCAGTCAGTTCACGTTCAGTCAGTTGACGTCTAATGGCTTGTGTCATTCTCACACGGTCTCTCCATGTCTTCTTTATCATTTTTAAAGTTTGTCTCCTTTTTTCTCCTTCTTGTGTTTTTGTGTCTGCATATATTTATTTTCCTTAGGGATCTCAGACCAAGTACTGCCTTGTAATGTTATCAATTCCTATAATCGTAATGTGTCTTATCCTGTGCTAACGTATAGTTTTAACTCGTCACCTCTTGTTCAGCTGGCATCTGTCTGTTTCTTTGTATTAGTTCCAAAAAGTAATCTTTATCATAGGTTGTCTCCCCTGCTCTGCAGCGATGGGCCAAAATTTAGAGTATGCAATGATGGTCTTTAAAGGAATCTACCTTCGCTCACGATTACTCTTGGCAAAGTTGTAAATAGAAGGATGGTACTTCTATTTTATGGAGCCTTCAAATGATATTCCAGAAATCAAGCACAACGCTGAATTTTCGAGGCTATTGTGAACTTTGCATCTGCCCGCCCCTACTATGAAGAAAAATAAATATTAGCTCGTTCTGAAGCCCCAACTAAATTATTCAGCAAAACATTCCTTAATACTCATTCTAACCCGCGAGCTGTATGGTACGCCAGACTGGCCTTTACTTTTACCCACTGGCGCATCCTGCGCCAGCGTGATATACGTCGGATTTGAGAGGAAAATTAGAAAATTTCTAGCGATAAGCCAGTTTAAAATCATTTCATTCCATCCAGCACACGTGTGCAAACGTTTGTGAGTGAAAAAATATAATTCTGAAGTTGAAGTTGTGTGCTTTACATCTGTTGCTAGAGTTGCTATAGATCTAGCCGTGGACTGCGTGGTTTGCCCGCTGTATAAGATTCAGAAATTGAACAAAAAAATGTAGAAAATAAGTGGTCATAGCGTGTTCGTATCACGTAAACACTTCTTGTGGACAACGTGTTTTGAACTGGTAGTGAAATAAGAATTCTAGTGCTTAGTTTTTGATTACTTTTATCAATTGATTACTTGTAGCGTAGTCACACACATAACAGTCATATACTTTTAACGAATCAACCTCAATACCGGTATATAATTTCTTAATAAATTTTAGCGACATCAATAGCGAAAATAACCTATTTTCGATTCCGATAAGGACGTTGAACAAATGTAATGTGACTGGGTCATAATATGGACCAAAATAACGCCCCAAACTCTCCTCGAAGTTCATATTTGTGGGTTTAGCAACCGAAGTTAATAGTTTTATTTTTGCTCAGTACAAGTGCTACAACGAGCCTGCAGCTTCGAGAGTGCGAGCGCGTAAACCATTACGCGAGATTTACGCCCTGCGTGATGCGGTTATTGGGCGTATAAAATACGGGCTCACCACAGGCCGAACTTGGTTGTCGTTTCGGTTTTGTTACACTTCGGTTTGTTTCAAAAAAAAAAGTCATCGTTGGAGATCGGAAAGACACGTTCTTGAGTGCAGTGAAAGTTTTCAGTACGCTACAAAAGACGAATTTCAGATAAGTTTGTTCTCTTCTCTAACATATTTAAACTAAATATTATTAACCACCTATAGAATTCGTTAATTGCTTTTAAACGTTAGCTAAAATTGATAGGGGTATTGGAATAAATAAAATATTAGTGAAATTGAATAAGCACAGGTAGGCCAACCACGTGTGGTCTTCATTTGTAAAGTGTGCAGTAGCCATCTTGCTTTTCTTTGTGTAATTAATACAGGCATCTTTCAGCGCAGAGCCGCGCGTGAACAAAATCAAATTTAATCCACATTTACTAGCTCAGTAATAGGACTATCCAGCCTTTAATTATTGATAGCTAAACATAATTTAAAATTTATATTTAAAAAAAAATTAAAAAATAAATAAATATATTAACTTGCCTGGTGTTAATTTAGCAAAAATAAGGACAAATAAGTACAACATAATGCTAACCAGATGGCAGTCAGGGGAGGGAAAGGCTTGGAGCAAATCATCAGAAAGACATACTAAGGAAGGAACATCAAAACGGACAGAAAATGAGAGGAACAAAAGCCCTGGTCTAAAGGACACAGAAATTAAGGGCAAAATGGAAACCATCAATGAAAAAAACAAAAGTGAACCCTGAAGTAAATAAAAACAGGGAACCAAACAAAAAGAGCAACGAGAAAAAAACAGAAATTCTGACTTCAAAGCAAGGTGCTGCAAACAATGGAACACCACCTTCGACAGGAAATAAAGCCGCAGAACACATTAGGAAGGACAAAGAGGGAAATGCAGGCCAATGCACTCAGGAAACCAAAGAACACAAAGAAAGTGCCGAGGACAGCCTAAAGGAAACAAAAACCCACAGAAGAAGAGTTAAAATCACTCAAGTAGGAGGGACAGAAGCCACTCTGAGAGCCCTACCCGATGACAAAATCATGGTTATCCTAGAAAAAAAATAATAGATAAAAAATCTATTAACAGATTACAAAAAACAAGCAATGGTGTAGTAATCTGTTTGAACAGCACAGAAAAAGCCAAGGTCCTAATAAATGAACTGAAAGAAAAATCTAAAGAAGTACAACTCCCACATAAAATAAATATACAAATGGAGCTGATCAAAGAGATTAGAAAAGTCGTAATCAAGGGCATCGATACAAACCTAACAGAAGAAGAGATCCACACAAACATAGTGAAAGAAAACCCAGAAACTAAGATAGAAAAGATAGAACGAATTAAAACTAAGCTGCAGAAGAATACATCAGTGGTAGTGTTGAGTGTGCAGGGTACAGAAATACCCAAAGAGATCAAAATCTGCAAGAGAATCAGGAAGACTGAAACATTCATACCACCAATCATCCAATGCACAAATTGTCAAGGCTTTAGTCACATGCAGCATGCTTGTAAAAGAGCAACAAGATGTAGTTTCTGTGCAGGAGCACACAAACACAGAGACTGCACAATGGCTAAAGAGGACAAAGACTACAAACAAGAAAATAAAAACAGAAGATGTGCAAACTGCCAGGGTAACCACAGTGCCAGGTACCAGGGGTGTCCAGTCTTCCAAGAGACAAAATACATACTTAACGAAGCTCTAGAAACCAACACACCAATCTGGAAAGTGAAAGAAACACAGAAAGCAAACAGCCACCTTCAAAACTTCCAAGAAAACAACATCAAGAAACAAATAAAACAAATAACCACTGAAGTACAAAACATAAAGGAGAAAATACAGAAAGAAGATGAAAGAAAAGCACGCATAAGCAACAGCGAAGTAGAAAACAACACAGAAGAGACAGAACATAACATCACCCAAGCCAGGCAGGTATTAGAAGAAATTAAAATAGCAAAACAGGCAATAGAAAGAGACCTCAAAACAATAACAGAAATAAAAGAGGCTAATGAAGAAATCCTTAAAAAAATAGAGAGAGAAAGAGCTATTTTGTCAGACGAAAAAATGGAAGAAAAATTTAAGGAAACAGTGGAACTACACCTACCATACATAGCAGAAAGAGTTCGGAGTACAATGGTTACTTGGAATGATGAGTTTGTGGAGAACATGAAAGATAGTGAACAAAACCAAAAGAAGTAGATCCCCTATCAAAGAACCTAATAAAAAACAATAACATAACTAAGCTAACCATACTAAATGGGGACCAAAGACTCTAGAGCTATCAAAGTAGTTCAGTGGAACTGTAGGGGTGCCAGGAAGAACCTGATGTCTCTTATGGGACAGTATAAGGAGGCAAAACCCATCTTTGCAATACAAGAAACCCTCCTGAACTCCAAACAGAAACTGAACTACCAAGGGTATATAACACTTAGAAATGATAGACCTGAGGGAAGAGGAGGGGGCGTGGCCTTTCTAATACATGAAGACTACAAAATATTAAATTGGGAACAATTCAACACAGAAAATATTGAAGGAATAAGTATAACATTAGACAGTGAGCCAGATAACTTAAAAATAATAAACATCTATAGCCCCAAGGGTAATATAACCGATAGGGACATTGCCACTATTAACACACAAATAGACCAAAGAACATTATTGGTAGGTGACTTTAATGCACACCATGAGGCATGGGGTAACAACAGTAATGATCCAGCAGGAAAAAGACTGTTGGACTTCATTGAAAGTGCTGAGCTAATCATACTAAATGATGGCTCAGTGACAAGGGTTAACCCATGCAACAGTGGAGGAGATACAGCAATAGACATAAGTATTATAACACCAAACCTAGCCTCTGCTAAATGGGAAGTACTGAATGACTCCAGCTCAGACCACTTACCCATAGAAATAAACATAAACGACAAATATAGAACTAGTCCAAAAAGCTCGAAACCCACATTCAACCTAAAAAAGGCAAATTGGGAGTCCTTCCAATTGGAGCTAAGTAAACTAAGCATAGAACAAATTGAATCTAACAGTATAGATATATTTGCAGAAAAACTAACAAATGAGATTTTAAAAATAGCTATAAAATATATACCAAACAGGAATATGCCTGAGCACTTAAAACCAACACAAAAAGGTAAAAATAGGAAAAGAAACAAAGATAAAAATCCAGTACCATGGTGGACAGACAGATGTTCAGAACAACTGAAATTGAGGGAGAGGGCCCTTACAAAGTATAGAAAAGCCAAAACTGAAGAGAATTACACAAACTATAAAAAAGTAAGAAATGAAACAAATAAAATAATATTCAGAGCTAAAGAAAAGAGTTGGAGAACATTTTGTCAAACACTAAACCATAGGTCACAAGTAACTACAGTTTGGAGAAAACTAAAAGCAATTAAAGGAGGAAACCACAAGAAATTTAAAATCCCAACAATTAAAATACCAGAGAGAGCTGAAACAGATAGAGAAAAAGCCAACATACTAGCTAAATACTTCTATCAGGTTAGTTCAATAGACAGTCTAGATAAGGCAGAAATAAATAGGCGGAAGACACTGCTAGAAAAATTAAAAGGAGAAAATATGGACACCACACAGGATGCTAATTATTTAAATGCAGATATTACAGTAGATGAAATAGAAAGAGCTTTAGCAGGAAAAACCAATACTACCTCTGGGGAAGACATTCTGAGCTATGAAATCCTCAAAAAGGTACCTAATACAACTCTAAGAGTGATTGCATCCCTCTACAACAAAATCTGGCACACGGGAAAAATACCGTGTTCATGGAAGACAGCAGTAGTTATCCCCATACTAAAGCCAGATAAGGAAACACATGATGTCAGCTCATACAGGCCAATATCGTTAACATCGCATCTAGGAAAAGTTCTAGAAACAATAGTCAACAGCAGACTAAAATTTCATCTAGAAAAGCATAATTTGTACAGTCCAACCCAGGCAGGCTTTAGAAGCCAACATAGTACAATAGAGCAACTGTTGAGGCTGGAACATGATGTTAAAACAGGCTTCAAAAGGAATGAAAAGACAGTAGCAATATTCCTTGATGTAGCAAGAGCATATGATGAGTGTTGGAGGGAGGGTGCACTACACAAAATCAGGAAATTAGGTATAGTAGGCAGAACCTACAATTATCTAGAAAACTTCCTGCAGGATAGATACTTCACGGTACAAATAAACAATGATAGATCTGAGGTGTATGAGCAACAGAATGGAATTCCCCAGGGATCAGTAATATCACCATCTATCTTTACGATTATGGTCAACGACCTAGGCGACGAGTTTACAGACTTAAAAAACAACTTATCCCAGTTTGCAGATGACGCTGCGATATGGAGAACGGGAAGAAATCTCCCATTCCTCTATAAAACAGTACAAAGGCAAATGGATAAAGTATCTGACTGGATGAACAAGTGGGGATTTAATCTAAACGTTAAAAAAAACCATAGGAATGATCTTCAGTAGAGGGCGTGTAATTAAAAACAATATAATTGACATAAGCATTAATGAGCAAAAAGTATGCACAGCAAAATCAACTAGATTTCTTGGTATGGTATTAGACCAGCAACTAAACTGGAACAAACACATAGACCTATTAGTGCAAAGCAGTAGGGGACTTATTAACATGCTAAGATATATGAAAGGGAGTGGTTGGGACGCCTGCAATAAGACCGTGTTAACCTTCTATAAATCATTTATTAGGGGCAAACTTGACTATGCCAATGTTGTCTATGCATCAGCCGCCCCAAGCAATAAGAAAAAACTAGACACAGTCCAAAACCAGGCACTGTCAATAATAGCAGGTGCCTCAAAGGGAACATCAGCAGAGGCACTAGGAGTAGCGCTAGGCATTATACCCCTGGAGCTAAGGAGAAAAGAACTGAGATTCAGCTACTGGGCAAGAGTGACAAAAGATCCAACTCACCCAGCACATAAAACCTTTGATAGGGGTAACCAGTACATAGGCCACATTCCATTAAACCATAATAGATACCCGTTAGGGTGGAAAACAATGGAGGAAGTGGATCAATACCCAGACCTGTTTAATGCAATAAACAGTAGTGCTCTATATAAAGCAAAGATCCCACCATGGGAATTAAAAGTGCCAGAAACTGACTCCCACTTAACAAAGATCATAAATAAAACTAACGACATAATCTCAGCAAAAAGTAAAACACTAGAGTACATAGAACGGTATATAAATAATAGCCTAACTATATATACAGATGGGTCAAAAGATGAAGAAGGACAATTAGGAGCAGGAATAGCAATACCAAAATTAAAAATTTATAAAAGATACAAAGTAACAGGTAATACATCCATCTTTACAGCAGAATTAGTGGCAATCCTAAAAGCTTTAGAAATAGCTGCAGAAAATCCACCAAAAAAAGTAACCATTCTCACAGATTCCCTATCATCAGTATTAGCTATCAGAAACAGAAATGAATGTAGCAGGCCAGATATTATAGAGGAAATACTACAGGTTAATACATATCTACAAACTATAGGATGCAGTGCAACATTAACATGGATACCATCACATGTGGGGATAGCAGGAAATGAGCTTGCAGACAAAGAAGCCAAAGGTGGGAGAACTAGCCATAACAAAATTGAAGTAGGCTTAGGGAAGTTTGAAATTAAGAGCTTAATTGCTCAAGCAATAACTAAAGAGTGGATAACAGCATGGGACCAAAGTAAAAAAGCAAGACACTCATATAAAATCCTTAAAAAACCAAGCACAAAATGTCAAATAAAAGATGAACTAAAAATACCAATTAATAAAAAATTGCTGAGGCTCAAGCTTGGAACTGGATATTTCATGATTGAGGAACCCACATGTGAAGAGTGTCAAGAACCAAACACAATTAGACACTTTCTGGTGGACTGCAAGAAATATGACCAACAGAGGCAAAACATTAAGACATACTGTAGTAACCACAATGTAGAAATGAGGGTAGAAAATCTCATAGGCACAAAGACCCCTTCAGAAATGCAAAAGTTAATAAAACACTATATTACAAAAACTAAAGCTAACATATAAAAAACAAATAAGGATTTGAGTCAGTAGTCCAAACTCGTGAAAGACTCGCCCCAGATACATACAGATTAACCAAAGAAACCATCCAGTGAAAATTAAAAACATACTAACTAGAAAATAGCATATTTTGGAATTTCTTTTAAAAACCATGTTGAACTATAACTACAAAAGGAAAAATACCGACTAGGGATAATATAGTATAAAATAAATACAAACAAAAACATATTACAATAAAGGAAACACGTCCTGATATAACCAACAACTCCATGTACATGGTAGATGGTTGAAAGGGGCGTGCTACAAAGAAAAGTAGCAAACACATTAAAAAAAAAAAAAAGGCCGAACTTGGTTTGCTAACGATAGGAGCAAGATGCAGATGAAGACGTGAAACGTGTTGGCAGAAGAGTCGCCAAAGACACGGGAACACGTGAGCTATAATTGTTAGCGTATTTTGTAGAGATATTAGCATTAGTTCCCTGTAGCTTTAGAATTAGTTTCAGCATGGCCCGGTTCTAGTATTTGATAGAATAGCTACTTCTGTGTTTACTAGAAGATTTCGGCTAGGAAATTAGAATTCGTTCTAATGTCATAAATAAGTGGTAGGAATGAGGGTACATTTTATTTATAGCTCTAGTAAGTCCACTTCACTGCTTTAAGAAGATAGTATACGTATTTCATACATGGAACTGGACAGAAATTCTATCAGGTACTGAAATGGAGAAGAGGGGGGGGGGGGGCCTGAAGCTGGCATTGTATGCCACGTGTTGATAAAATGAACTGTACATAAAGATGGCACCTGTAAGCGGCATGGCCATTTTTAGTTACCACGTGTTGGGTAGATAAGCCTAATGATGTTAAGCTATTTAATATTAGGGAGCACAGTGGGCTAATTATAACTTTTGCTAGCTTTGTTTGTCAAGAGTGATATTATTTTATTCTTTGATGCGAAGGTAATTTAGTTAGTGTGGCTCACGATAATTGATTCTACTGTATATTTTTATTGGGTTACTATGATGTGAGAATAGTTACATAAGGTTGTGTACATAGTGTCCGTGCTAAATTTCCATTAAGTGATGTACGAGGTGTGTTCAAATGAAACCCGTCCCAGTGGCTTTATAACAAATATATGTAAGGTACATCAGCAGGAGTAGTAGAATTAAATACAGCAATTGTTATGAAGCAAGTACTCACTGGGGTCCTTTAGAAATAGTCACCATAGGCATTCAGACACGCATCCCACTGCTTGGGTAGACGGCGGATGCCGTCCGAGAAAAATGACTTTGGTTGCTTATTGAACCATTTGGTCACCGGGACCCTGAAGTCTGCACCGGAGTCGAATCGTTGTTCATTTAGAGATTTTTTTAAGGGTCCGAACAAATGAAAGACACATGGTGACAGATCGAGGCTGTAGGCTGGGTGTGGCAGAACTTCCCACCTTTTCCTTGCTAACGCTTTCTGCACAATATTCGCAACATGTGGACGAGCATTGTCGTGCAACAGAGTCACACCACGCGAAAGCATGCCGGGTCGTTTATTCTTGATGGATGTATGCAGATTGTCTAGTGTGTCTTTGTAGCGGATGGCATTGATGTTCCCGCCAGGCTGTTTAAAGTCTACCAATAGAAGCCCTTCATGGCCAAAAAATACGGTCAGCATAACCGTACCGGCGGAAATCTGTGACTTGAATTTTTTGGACGGATTCCTTACCACACCGGCTATTATTTTAACGGTCTGCAGCACAACCAATGAATACTAGGAAAATGAACACTTACACACTTGTACATTCGTATGTGCTTATTACGTCAGATGTGACGTCATCATGCTCCTCTTACGAATGTCCACTTGGCGCAGCACGGTCGGGTTTCATTTGAACACGCCTCGTATTTAGTTTTACTTATTTAGATTCCTTTAAACATGATACCCCTCCTTTGTATGTAAGGCACTATGAGACATAATCGTTTCTATGTTTGCTCCTTGCGGAGCCTGGAGACACGAATACGGCTGGCGTCCACTACAAGCCTGAACGAAGCATTGTTATGCTATTGCAGTGGTTGTTTCTGTAACAATGTGTTTTATAAGATGAGATTCCCAGTCTCATCAGTGGTCATATACGACACGCTTGTTGCCAGTCTCACCAGTCGTCACAAACGGCATGCTTCAGAGTGCAGGAACAAATGTGGATGTGGATTGGTTGCGAGGTGATAGTTTATAAGGAAGAGTATTGGTTGTACATAGTGTTTAATTCTGTTTTATGCCCACTCTATTAATATTTAGTTATTTTCATGGAATTGAAGGGTGCAGGATGGTTTATGAGAGCACGTGGGTTCACTTCGGAATAAATTATTTATCTTCTCGTTTCTTATGGAGCATGGGGCCACCAATGAGGCTGACCTTCGCATGAAGCCCGTGCAAAGCATTCATATGCTCTTGCAGTAGTGGTTTCGGTAGCAATGTGTTACATTGTCAGATTGCCAGCCTCATGCACAATATCTGACTAGGCTCATTAGACGACATGCATGAGCGTGAGTGTGTGTTGTCTTCTTCTTCTTCTGCTTTCAGTTTGTAGTCATGCTAGATCTGCATGCCCATCGCCAGGACGAAGTCCGCAGACTTTTCCAGGTCAGCGCGGCAGCCCAATAGCTTCTGCTTTAGCTCAGCACTATCTTGCCAGGTCAGACGTCGTTGGTCATCATGGGTTGGACAGTTCTGGAGAATGTGTTTGGGGGTCTGGATTCCAGTACTGCCTGGACACTCATTTGTATGAAATATCCTGAGGTGATAGAGATGGCCCAGTAGTCTGCAGTGTCCAGTTCTCAGGCGGAATATGATGGTCTATTGGTGTAAGTTAAGTTGGTAGATTGGATTATCTCTGCTGTATGTATGGGGATGTAGGATAAAGAGAGAGGGATAGTACCTCACGGTGAGAGACAGCCATGTCCTTTTTAGGATAGTCAGGATCCTATTTGGTTCTCCTCTCTTTGTCTAGCTCATGTATGGCTCCTCGAATACCGCTTGTGTACGGCGTTGGCCACATCCCGGGCAACAGTCTTGGCTGACTGGCTAAACTACATGGGTGGAGTAGGAGCAATCTTACTCAAGGGAATGTCCATCCCTAGTACACAAAGACTGAGACGGTGAGTGAGGCGGAGGAATCTGAGAAGATCAACGGCTCGCAAAGCGAAACAGCAAAGTGTGTGGCGCACTAGAAGCATGTCGGACATAGAAAAAGACAATGGCTAGCCACCGTGGAAGAGATTGGGGCCTTACCACGTACATCCTACAGAACGTAATGAAATCACAACAACAAGATAAGAACCGATATGTAGAGAACTCTCTGTCCCCTGGGGAAGAATCTACTGTACAAATTAACAGGGAAGACGCAACTCCTCTAATGAGTAAGGAAGTACATAATGACGAGTGTTCCTTAAATTCTGTTGAAAGGGAGCATTCTGAGAAAGACCACCTAAAATCTAGTAGGAGAAGCCTAAAAATAGGAACATGGAATGTAGAACACTAAACGGAGAAGGAAAGCTTGACAATCTTATATTAGAGGCAACCGACATGAAACTCGATATATTGGGAGTTGCAGAGGCAAGACTCTTGGATACAGGCTACATAACAAGAGACCAGTACACGCTTATACACTCAGGAGGAGAAAAACATGAAAGAGGGGTAGGAATGTTGATAAAGAAGGAGTTAGAAAAATACGTATGTGGATACTGGACACACAATGACAGAATGATGTTACTAAAGATGAGAGCAAACCCATGCGACATATAAATCTTACAAACTTATGCACCAACTAAAGATCACAGGGAGGAAGAAATAGAAGAATACTATGAAGAGCTACAACACACACTTAAACCAGTCAAATCTACAGATGTGTTGATAGTAATGGGTGATATGAATGCAAAAGTAGGAAAAGGAAAATACAAGAAAATAGTAGGACAGTGTGGATTAGGGACAAGAAATAATAGAGGAGACAGACTTATCCAGTTCTGTGAAGAAAACCAGCTGGTCATATGTAACACCTTTTTTGAACACCACCCAAGGAAATTATACACATGGAAAAGCCCAGGAGATGTAACACGTAATCAAATCGACTATCTCATGATAAAACGTAGATTTAAGAACAGTGTCACAAGTGCAAAGACACATCCTGGCGCCGACATAAATTCAGATGACAATCCAGTCATCATCAAAGTAAATATAAAGCTGAAAAGAGCAGGAAACAGAAGACAGGAGGAACCCCAGATAGAAATATCAGCGCTGAAACAACCAGATATAAAACTGAAATATTTAATCGACGTCAAAAATAAATATCAACCGTTATTGACAGAAAGCATGGAGCAGTATAGAAGAGAAAACCCAGAAGAAAAAGCAACCGCAAAATGGGAATGTTTAAAAACAAGCATACAATCAGCAAATGCAAATTTACCTAAAAAGGAGTCTAAGAAAAATCAAATTTGGATGACAGATGACATCTTGAATAAAATGGCAGAAAGAAAGAAAGCAAAAAACACTCCAGAATATAAAACAATTGACAATGACATACGTACTATGTGCAGAGAAGCAAAAGAACGGTGGATAGAAACAAAATGTAAGGAAATAGAAGACTTGGAAGCAAAGCACATGACAAGAGATATGCATGAAGAAATAAAGAAATTATCAAATCGGTCGCGGTTTGCACAAGGAGGAAGCTGTATCAAGAACAAAAATGGTGTAATATTACTTGATGAGAAAGACATATCAAACAGATGGGCAGAATACGTAAAAGAACTATTCGAGGACAACAGAAGTAAAAAACCATCACCAGATTCTAATGAAGGCCCAAACATTCTCAGATCAGAAGTAGAGAATGCCATTCATATGATACAAAAAGGAAGATCAGCAAGCATGGATAACATAAAAATTGAAATGATAGAAGCACTGGAGAGCTTTGGTATAGATACAATCACAGATATATGCAACGATATATACAATACAGGATATTTACCACACGACATGAAGACATCAGTTTTTATAACATTGCCCAAAAAACCAAATGCAACAGAATGTTCAGACTTCAGAACAATCAGCCTGATGAGTCATGCAATTAAGATACTGCTCAAAATCATACAGGAAAGAATAAAAAGTAAAGTAGACAGCGAAATCCAAGAAGAACAGTTTGGTTTCAGACGGAACAGTGGAACAAGAGAGGCAATATTTTGCCTAAGAAGATTAGCAGAAAAATATACAGAGGTCCAAAAAAGTATGTATATGTGCTTCATTGACTATAAGAAGGCTTTTGACAGAATCCATTATGAGAAAATAATTGAATGCCTCAAAGACATAGGTATTGATGGAAAAGATATAAGAATACTCAGTAACCTTTATTGGGAGCAAACTGCCACAGTAAGATCGGGAAGGAATTATTCACCATACATAGACACAAAAAGAGGTGTCAGAAAAGGTTGTGTGCTGTCCCCCAGCCTATTTAATTTATACACCGAAAAATTTTTCCAACATATACAGGAAATACCAGGACTGAATATCAGTGGAAGGTCAATAAACAACCTTAGATATGCAGATGATACCGTGTTGTTAGCTGAAAGCGAACAGGAGTTACAAGAACTAGTGAAGCAAGTGAACAGTATAAGTCATGAATATGGACTCGACATTAATATTGAGAAAACAAAAACTATGATAATTAGCAAAACAGACGATAAACCCATATTAAAGATAAGCGTAAATGGGAAAATCCTGGAACAAGTCAAGAGCTACGTATATCTTGGTCATATAATAACAAGATGGCAGATGTGAAACAGAAATCAAGAAGAGAATAGGAATGGCCAAAGCTACATTCAACAACATGAAACATATACTGACATCCAAACAGTTATCTCACAAATTAAAACTGAGAATCATAAAGTGTTATATATATTCTGCATTTCTGTATGGTGCAGAAACATGGACGATGAATAAACATTTGGAAGAAAGAATTGAGGCTCTTGAAATGTGGATATATAGAATAATGGGGCGTATCTCATGGAAAGAGATGAAAACAAATAAGGAGGTCCTAGAAAATCTAGGTATGAAAAGAGAACTAATGAGAGAGGTCAAAGTTCGGCAGCGCAAATACTTTGGCCACATAAAAAGGCATAACATCTTGCAGAAGACCATAACAGAAGGGAGAGTTGAAGGCAAACGTGCAAGGGGAAGACAGCGCTATAAGTGGGAAGATAACATCAAGAGATGGACGGGAAAGAGTCTATCAGAGTGTACCACCAAGACAAGAGACAGAAGACGTTGGAGATCCATTACAGCCAACCTTCGTTGTGGAGATGGCAACTGATGATGATGATGTATCACCTTCCTGCTTCCATTGGTTTTCGTACTTGTTGTGGATGATGGTTTTAGCTTCTCGATATGGCAATGTGTGGCTAAATTGCTCCGTTTTACTGCCACTTCTAGATACAGCATCTGCTCTCTCATTTCCAGCATTCCACAATGGGAGGGTAACCACTGAAAGTTGACTACCTTTGGAAACTGTTTAGATCAGATCTGATCTCCTGCATTATTCTTTCTTTTCTGGTGTTCTGTATTGATTAGAGTAATGATCTATAGTCAGTGAAGATTACTATCTTAGCTGGTGGCTGTTGTTCTGGTCTAGTGATGGTTTTCAGAGCTTGTAGTAGTGCCATAGATTCTGCCCTGAAATTGGCTGAGATCTTTCCAGCTGGGGAGGCCTTACGGACGATCTTCCCGTTTATGAATCTTATAAAAATGCCTACTCCCTCGTTCTTTATTGCCTCCTCTGCGGATCCATCTGTGTATACAAGTAGTATGTCATGCACGCTACGGTTAGTATTCAGGTGTTGGCGCATGATTTTTATAGAAGGAAATACTCTGTAACGATTCAGGTGGTGGCGCGTGACTTTTTATATAGTAATATATTTTAGCCGAGGTGACCTCCTCTGACGATCAGACGCATGACTTGTTATAAAGCAATAAATTTGTTCGATAATGGCGGGCGTGTTGTTTATACAAAATACTTAGACAATATATAAAAAAATATTTTAAAAAAAATTTAAAAAGCGATAATGACGGAAAATATAAAAAATCAATAATGGCGGGTTAGTAGGTTACTAAGGGGGTTTTTGAAGCGAGTGGGGGCTTTTTGTGCTGGCGAGGGTGACGACGCATGGGTGTAATGTGGTGTAGCTGGCGGTTGTAGGTTAGGGGGGATTTGTGTGTGTGACTCAGCAGTGTGCTGGTGTGTTTGTTTATACATATATACATACAATATATATCAAAAATCGATAATGACGGAAAATTTTTAAAAATCGATAATGGCGGCTTAGGTTACTAAGGGAGGATTTTGAAGCGAGTGGAGCCTGGGGGTGCTGGGCGTGGGTGACGACGGGGGTTGGCGGGGTAGCTGGTGGGGTGGGGGGGGGGTTTTGTTGTGTGTGTGTGTGTGACTCAGCAGATTGTGTTGTGGTGTGGTGGGGTTTGGGAGTGAAGTGTTAGAAACTTGATTAGGACCACATCGAGAGGTGGGAGTGAAGTGTTAGAGACTTTACAGGACCAGGGGGGTTATCGAGACGGTGGGAGTGCCGTGTTAGAGACTATACCAGGTCTAGCATCAAGAGGTGGGAGTGAAGTGTTAGAGACGTGACTAGAACAAGCATTGCGAGGTGGGGGTGAAGTGTGGCGGGGATGACGACGTATGTTGGGGTGTAGCTGGTGGTTGTGAGTTAGGGCGGATTTTTGTGTGTATGACTCAGGAATGAAGTGTTAGAGACTTGTCTATACCAGGGACAGCATCTAGAGGTGGGAGTGAAGTGTTAGAGACTTTACTAGGACCAGCATCGAGAGGTGGGAGTGACGTGTTTAGAGACTAAATAATAGGTCTAGGAGGGGGTCTAGCATCAAGGTGGACTCTGAGTGAAGTGTTAGAGACTTGGCTATACTAGAACAAGCATTGTGAAGTGGGAGTGAAGTGTGGCGGGGGTGTCGACGTATGTTGAGGTGTAGCTGGTGGTTGTGGGTTAGGGGGGATTTTTGTGTGTATGACTCAGGAGTGAAGTGTTAGAGACGTCACTATACTACGACCAGCATCGAGAGGTGGGAGTGAAGTGTTAGAGACTTGACTAGGACCAGCGTCGAGAGGTGTGAGTGAAGTGTTAGAGACTTTACCAGTGACAGCAGCGAGAGGTGGGAGTGAAGTGTTAGAGACGTCACTATACCAGGGCCAGCATCGAGAGGTGGGAGTGAAGTGTTAGAGACTTTACGAGGACCAGTATCGAGAGGTGGGAGTGCCATGTTAGAGACTATACCAGGTCTAGCATCAAGAGGTGGGAGTGAAGTGTTAGAGACGTGACTAGAACAAGCATTGCGAGGTGGGGGTGAAGTGTGGCGGGGATGACGACGTATGTTGGGGTGTAGCTGGTGGTTGTGAGTTAGGGCGGATTTTTGTGTGTATGACTCAGGAATGAAGTGTTAGAGACTTGTCTAAACCAGGGACAGCATCTAGAGGTGGGAGTGAAGTGTTAGAGACTTTACTAGGACCAGCATCGAGAGGTGGGAGTGACGTGTTAGAGACTATAATAGGTCTAGCATCAAGAGGTGGGAGTGAAGTGTTAGAGACTTGGCTATACTAGAACAAGCATTGTGAGGTGGGAGTGAAGTGTGACGGGGGTGTCGACGTATGTTGAGGTGTAGCTGTTGGTTGTGGGTTGGGGGGGATTTTTGTGTGTATGACTCAGGAGTGAAGTGTTAGAGACGTCACTATACTACGACCAGCATCGAGAGGTGGGAGTGAAGTGTTAGAGACTTGACTAGGACCAGCGTCGAGAGGTGAGAGTGAAGTGTTAGAGACTTTACCAGTGACAGCAGCAAGAGGTGGGAGTGAAGTGTTAGAGACGTCACTATACCATGGCCAGCATCGAGAGGTGGGAGTGAAGTTTTAGAGACTTGACTATAGCAGGTCCAGCAGCAAGAGGTGGAAGTGAAGTGTTAGAGACCTGACTATACCAGGTCTAGCATCTAGAAGTGGTAGTGAAGTGTTAGAGACCTGCCTATACTAGGTTTAATATCTAGAGGTGCGAGTGAAGTGTTAGAGTTCTAGAGGTGGGAGTGAAAGAGACGTCTCACTATACTAGGGCCAGCGCCTAGAGGTGGGAGTGAAGTGTTAGAGATTTGACTATACCATTTTTTGTGTGTAGGTATTTTAATTGTTATGTGTTGTTGTATTGTGTGTTGGTGTGTTTGTTTATACATATATACATACAATGTATATATAAAATATAAAAATCGATAATGACGGAAAATAAATAACATCGATAAAGTCGCTTTGTTTGAGTTTTATAGAGAAGTGGTGATGATTGTTAAGGGCGCGGTGGTTTATGCTGGCGGGGGCGATGATGCATGCCGGGGGCGATGATGCATGGCTGTAGCTGGCGGGGGTGACGACGTATGTTAGGGTGTAGCTGGCGGGGTGGGTTAAGGTTTTTTTGTGTGTATGACTCAGCAGTGTGTTGGTGTGTTTTGGGAGTGAAGTGTTAGAGACCTGACTTTATTAGGTCAAGCATCTAGAGGTGGGAGTGAAGTGTTAGAGACATCACTATACCAGGTCTAGCATCTAGAAGTGGTAGTGAAGTGTTAGAGACCTGCCTATACGAGGGGCGGTCGAAAAGTTTTGCACTTTAGTATGAAGGAGTCAAGGCACGTACCTGGAAATTGGTGTGAACTTTAGTCCTTGTCTATGTATTCACCCCTCAAGGCAATGCACTTCTCCAATCTCTTCTTCACCTTCCTGATGCCCTGATTGTAGAACACGCCCGTCTGGGCCCGGAACCACGTCTCCAGTTCAGTAATCAGGTCCTGGTCGTTAGAAAAACGACGTCGACGAAGCGGATTCTTCATGTTTGGAAACAGGAAGAAGTCACTCGGTGCCAAGGCCGGTGAGAATGCTAGATGGGGCATTATTTCATACCCGCACTGCTGGGCAAGGCATTTTTTTTGGAGCCATGAGCTGGCATGGAGCCGGCGCATTGTCCTGAAGCAGACGAACGCCTCTGGACCAGCATCCCCCGGTCTTTTGCTTTTTTCATTTCATTTCTTCTCGTAACTGTCTTGGAAAGTGGCTTTGGTGTATAAGTTTGGAGTTGATAGTACGGCCACGAGGAAGTAGGTCGGTGAGTACTACACCCGCGGCAGTCCCAAAAGACGGTGAGCATGACCATTTCCCACAGAGGATACCGTCTTTGCCTTCTTTGGTGGTGGCGAACAGGAATGTTTCCATTGTTTTGCTCTGAATTTTTAGTCTCGGGGTCATAGATAAAAGCACCCAACATTCGTCCACAGGTAACCAGTCTGAAAACGAAAAAAATCATTCGTCAGCATTGCAAATTGTCCAACATCTGTGCGGATGTTTCGGCTCGATGCTCCTTTCGTCCATGTCACCGCTTCATACACAACTGAACCAGTTTTCCCGCCAATTTCTAGTTTTAACGGCACCCTGCCGCGCGCCATGTAACGTGAGGGAAATGTAAAACCAATAGTGTGTTATTTTTACAATGAGGGGTATACAACAATACAATCCCGCCTGTCTTAACGCTTTCTTAGTAAAGTGCAAAACTTTTCGACCGCCTCTCGTACTAGGTTTAACATCTAGAGGTGCGAATGAAGTGTTAGAGTTCTAGAGGTGGGAGTGAAAGAGATGTGTCACTATACTAGGGCCAGCGCCTAGAGGTGGGAGTGAATTGTTAGAGACTTGACTATACCATTTTGTTGTGTACGTATTTTAATTGTTATGTGTTGTTGTATTGTGTGTTGGTGTGTTTGTTTATACATATATTCATACAATATATATATATTTAAAAATATAAAAAATCAATAATGGCGGAAAATATAAAAAATCGATAATGGCGGGCTAGTAGGTTACTAAGGGCTTTTTAAGTGAGAGTGTTGGGGGTTATTGATTTTGACTGGTTGGGGTGATGACTCATAGATGTGTTGAGGTGTAGCGCTGGAGTAAGACAATGTAACAGTGGTGGGGTATAGATGGTATTGGTTTTGTTCTTGTCTGGTAATTTTGTGTGTAGGTATTGCAATTGTTGTGTGGTGTAGTGTAACTGGTGGGTTTGGGTTTTTGGGTGGTTGTGTATGAGTCGGCCTTGTGTTGGCGAGTACAGATAAAAGACTAGCTTATTGTGATGTTTTATTGAGACCATTAGTACATTTTCACACACATATCCGCAGGGGGGGGTGGTGGAAGCGTTTGTTGTGTAATGAGAACCTCTAAAAAAAGTGGAGGGTTTGTCTGGTGGTTTGTGTGGCAGGTATATGGTGTGAAATTACAACTAATTGGTGTTAGCTTCTTGGTTTGGGATAGTCCTTTTCACAGTTGTAAAATCTACTATTGGTTATCTGTAGTGTTTTAAATAGTTTGTTAAGCCATTATTTCTATAATATTTTAGGGGCCATCTCGACGCTGTTATTAATAAACGCAAGATATATATTTGATATGATCACCGAGGGGCGTATGAGCATAGCGCGCATAACTGTTCACACGTCCAAAAAAAAAACTTTACAGAGCGATTATATAGTTGATTTTACTCACTGTCACTTTTAAAGAGGGTCATACATCGCAGACTTGTGTATATTGACCAATTATTGTGGAGGTAGATGGGTATACTGTAACTCTTCAGTCCCAAGCTAAAAAAGGTTGGTTTGGCCCCAAGAAAAATGGCCACCCCGGGCATTTTTACAAATAAATATCTCAAAACAAAAGGGACCGTTCAGGTAATCTTAAACGTCATGCAGTATTTAAAAGAATGTACTTGCAGTCAGAAATGACGTTTTTGAGGTGCTTTTGATGTGTGGTAGTTATAGATTAGAAATAGTCTCACAACAGAGGCACACATAGTACTAAGTTTCACTTTATATAAGTGGTGATTGAGGGCCAAGCGCGTCCTGAAACCCCTGAGGATGGATATAAAGGTCGATGTGGGGACTTAAAGAGTTAAGCAATAACAGGAGATTTTTATGTATTTCATGAAAGTTTAGGTATAGGTACACTGTCCAAAAGTGATCACTCGGATCATCAGAACGTGTGTATTGGGGATCTATGTGTGGATGTGTTTGCTAAGTATTGTTACAGGGTGAAACAACATCCAAGCTGATTTAGACGTAGCTTTTAACATTTTTTATTGGAAGAAGTTGTGCTTTTTAACCCTTTTTAACATGAATATAAACAACCGATTTGTTCCAAAACCTTCCATGCAACTATGATTGCTAGAGGCTTGTTGAATGAGAAGAAGGAATTTTTATAAGCAAGCACTAAGGGAATTCCCTTTTTCCTGCCCGCTATAGAAAAAAGATGGGGAAAATATAAAAATGAGGGAGAAATTTTATAGAGGAAGTTGACTAAGGAGTGGTGGGAATGATGTTCCCGGGTTTTGATTTGTTGTGATGGTGTGTAAGTAGCTAGTGGATGAGAATATAAGACGAATGAGGAGGTGAAGTGGCGTCGGAGGCAACTATGCTTTTGATGTAAAAAATATGACAGGGTAGGGGGAATTTCCCGTTGTTGGGTGAATGATAACTACATATTTGAGAACGGGCGCTGGGTCACGTAGTAGTGGTTTTCTTTATTATTATATTATATCATGAGTAAATAAATCTCTACTCACCGCACACCCAATGGTTCCAGTTAGTGGTTGGGTATGTAAATGAACCCGCAATACACGAGCCGTAGTCCTCCAACACTAAATAAAATAGTACTGTCAAAGGCCAGGCTTGACAGGGTGGCTAAATAGACAGATAGTTTTATTGAAACACAACCGTAGTAGATATATGTAACGATGCAGACTAGATTATGCAGCAACTAGATACATCCCTTGATGTTTTGCAGGGTTTGCAATCGGAACAATATCGATGGCCAAATTTCAGCCATTTTAATAAAACTCAAAACACACGTGCTTTAATTACCCTCACAGGGAAGATCGCCCTCTTCCCGAAGTTTTAAAAAACGGCGATCGATGGTCTGCGCGCGCGACTGAAATCGTTGAGCGTCATGTTTATCAAAATTCCGTAGCATATTATGAGGATTTTTCCTCGCTGCTTTTTCTTTGGATTTGATTTCCCTGTCCCGTTATTTATTTCAGAGGAATCACTGTTATTTTGTCCTTGCTGGTATTTTTAAGGTTTGTACTTAATTTATGTGGCCTTTAGACCTAGGGGGCTTTTTGCTCCTTTCATTTTCTGGTCGTTTTTTTTATGTTCCTAGGAGGCTTAGTATGTTTTTGTGATGTTTGGTTTTGAGCTCCAAACTTTTCCCGCCCCTGACTGCAATCTGGTTAGCATTCTGTTGACTTATTTGTTACTTAATAGGTGCTACCAATATATGGTTTGTATACGAGTTGTCTTTGACTCTTGTTAAATATTGTCAAATTCCTCTTATCTTTTATTTTTATACCTATCACCAATGACTTACAAGTAGTATTTAAGCTCTATCTATGCCTAATGCTTCTAAATTAGGGTACACAAGACAAGTTATAAGATATATTTTTTAATAAATTAAATTTAAAAATTAATTAATTAGATATCAATAGTTAAAAAAGCTGCCTATGCCTACTACAAAACTAGCACATTTGAATTATTTAATTGTAATTAAATTTAAGTTTCGGGCGTTCACGCGCGTGCTCACACATTAAAAAGCTCCTATAGCGACGCCTCGTGACGTCGACATTTTTGAAAATGGGAGCGGGGAATTCTGACAGGAAAACGCCAGCTTACCCTCACTAGTTTATGGATGAAACCAGAACTGGATAGAGGGTTGACGTCAGGGCTAAAAATATAGCTTAGTACAAGAAAGCTTAACAAAAAAATCGAAGACAGGGCAAGAGTTTAGGTGGGTATATGGTAGGATCGAAAAAAAAGGCCTATCTTCAACTGGATATTGTGCCTTTTGTAAGACTAATCATTTTATCATTTGATACGACTAAACCCTGCTGCTTAGATTTCTCGTTTTCACGTCACAAGATTCAAAACACAACCGATCAATAGTAAGAAATTGTTATAAAGAGGAAATCGATTTTCTTCCCTTCGTGTGTTTCAGAAGACACCGGTGAACTTAAGGTTTTCACTTTTTTTCACAACGGGGCGATATCTGGTGATTACAGGTATTTATATTGGGCTGCCCCAAGCGGTTTTAAACAGGAGGCGTCCCACGGAAATGGTAAGTACAATTAAGTTAAGTACAACGAATGTATTTGTTCCAGTTATCAAACGGTTATCGCCTCCTTTTTTTTTTTTCTTTGTCTCTCTACAAGTTTCAAACTTTAGTAAAAGCTTATTTCTTCGCCAATCAGCTAAGATTAGGCCCGGCGCAAAATTTTTCTTTCCAGCCCCTGCTCAAAGGATTCCAACCTGTAGGTTGAAAATAGGATCAGGCTGTCCAAATGACTTCTGTAAATAATTTCTTTAAATCAGTTTCCTTGCAAAGCTGTGTCCAAACTTTTTACATGTAGTTTTTTTTTTCCGATTAAATACGCTTTTTCTGTGGTCAAAAAAATTTCCTTCGCGACGTGGGCACATATTTTCTTACCGTTGTCCAAAATATTTTATGCCACTTGGCAACGAAAGAATTTCTTTCCACTATATCCAAAATATATCTTTCCACTTGTTCAAATTATTTTCTTGACTGTTTTGTCAAAATATTTTCTACCGTTTGTCAAAATATTTCTTGTCAACGTTAGGCAAAAATATTTCTTCCACTTGTCAAATATTATATCTTAGCCGTTGTCAAAATATTTCTGCTTTAACCGTGTGTCCAAAATATTTCTTACCGTGGTCAAAATAGTATCTTCCGACTGGTGGCAACAGGATATGTTCTTTTACTTGTCAAATATTTTCTTACCTTGTCACGAATATTTTCTGTAACCGAGTTTGCCAAAATAGTGTTTTCTTGCCACTTGGCAAAAAAAATTGTCGTCTTCCACTTGTCAAAAGAATTCTTCTAGCTTGTCAATATATTTCTTGGACCGTTGGTCAAATATATTTCTTACCCGTTGTCAAAATATTTCTTCAACTTGGGCAAAAAAAAAAATGGTCATTCCACTCGTCAAAATATTTCTGTGGCCACTTGTCAAATATTTCTTACTGGTGTCAAAGGATTTCATTTCCACTGTTGGCAAAAAAAATTTCTTCCACTTGTCGTAAAACCTGAGACTTTCTTCCACGTGTCAAAATCCCTTTTTTTTACCCGTTGTACAAAATTATTTCTTCCCGTTCCAGGCAAAAATATTATCTTTCCACTTGGCAAAAATTCCTTACCACTTGTCAAAATATTCGCGGCGCACGTGAGCCGCCAGATCCCCTGTACGACGACTCTCCATTCAAATGTCCTTCTGCCACTTGGCTCGAATATTAATCCATCAAGTCCAGTTGCGACCTCTTCCTTCAAATGACTCCCTTGGACAGTTACCAAATATTCACCCGGTGTACTCGTGGCCTACGCACTGTATAACCATGACACGCAGTTTTCATAGATCCAGATTCTAAAACCAGGGTTCGGAAACCTGCTGCATCCCCGCTCTCTCGTCTGGTAAGTCAGATCGCATTATATATATAGATTTAATAAGATAAATGGTATATGTGTTTGTAGGCGTTGTGAATCCAATGGCCAACTACCTGAATATAAAAAATTAGCCTAGAAAAAATCCACGTAACAGGCCAATAAAAGCTGGGTTGATTTGCCACGTCCCTTAAAAGGATAAGCAACTAACTTCCAAAGATTTTTAGGCAAATGTTTTGTTAGCTGTCCAAATATTTCGTCAAACGGGTCTTCTTAGTTTGTCAAATATTTTTACTTAACATTTTGTCCAATCACTACTAACAGTTTTGTCAAATATTTCTTATAAATATTTCTGCTAGACGCCAAACATTGCTCAAAGCGACCATGCTTTCAGGCGGGTTGGATATGCCGAAGACGGCGTAGGCTTCCCAGTCTCAGACGGCTATACAGGCTTTGAAAGGCCAGCACGTACAACACCTAGACGACGCGTCAACATTTGGCGGCTTTAGTCTTTCAGCGAAAGGCCGAGGGGGGAGATGGCGCAGAGCACGTAGATGGCAGGTGAATGGCCTCTTGTCCTTGCTTACAGTATATTTTCCA
>JAMPIV010011975.1:0-193021 GCA_024509875.1 Oreohelix idahoensis
TCTTCAGGGGAACTCCATAATGCCTCAACAATTTCCAAAGTGATTCTCTGTCTACACTGTCAAATGCCTTTTCGTAGTCCACAAATCCGATGTATAGTGGTGAATTCCATTCCAGACTTTGTTCAACTATTATTCTCAAAGTGGCTATCTGGTCTGTACATGATCTGTTTTGTCGAAAACCTGCTTGTTCATCTCTCAGTTTCTTGTCTATGGACTCTTTTAATCTCTCAAGGATAATCCTGTTTAATACTTTTCCTGGCACTGATAGTAACATTATTCCTCTATAATTTGTGCACTCTTGTAAATTTCCCTTCTTAGGCAACTTAACCAGATATCCTTCCTTCCATTCTGCTGGTATCTCTTCCTTTTCCCAGACTTTACCAAGTAATTTATATAACATCTCTGTAGCCGTGTCAATATCTGCTTTGATGGCCTCTGCTGGAATGCCATCAGGTCCAGACGCTTTTCCATCTCTTAGAAGCTTTATGGCTTTCTTTATTTCTTCCTTCGTTGGTCTTTCACCGTTAATTTGTAGCTCTTCTTCTGCTGGCTGGATGTCCGGCGGGTTTTGTGGAGCTGGTCTATTGAGAAGGTCCCCAAAATATTCTGTCCACCTCTTCATTTGCTCTTGTATATTGCTGAGCAGTTTCCCATTCTTGTCTTTTATGAGGCAACTTGTTTGCTTGTATTTCCCTGTTAGCTTCTTTGTGCTGCTATACAGTTCTCTCATATTTCCTTTGGCTGCAGCATCTTCTGTGTTTAACTCTGCTTTCTTGTTTTTTCTGTCTTTTATCTTATTGATGGTTTCTGTTGTTATCCATGCTTTTTGTTGTCTTTCCCTTTTCCCCAGTATTTCTTCACATGTCTCCTTCCATACAGTTTTGACCTGCTGCCAATAGTCTTCTGTATTCTCTACATCTTCCAGCTGTTGGAGCACTTGGAATTTGTTGGATACTGTGACCGCAAATTTGTCTCTTGTTTCTTGATTTCTTAGCTGTCCTACATTATACTGTTGTCTATAATTTTGCATTGTTGCATATCTCTTGAGTTTTATTTTTACTTTGGCTATCAGAAGATGGTGATCTGATGCCACATCTGCTCCTCTATATACCTTTACATCCTGCAATGATGATCTAAACTTCTTGTTTATGCATATATAATCAATCTGATTTTCTGTTCTATGGTCTGGTGATATCCATGTTGCCTTGTGTATTCTCTTATGTGGAAACATGCTTCCTCCTATAGCCAGTTGATTTGAAGCACAGAAGTTTGCGAATAGTTCTCCATTTTCATTCATTACTCCTAGCCCATGTTTTCCCATGACTTCTTCAAATCCGGTGTTGACTGTACCTATCTTTGCATTCATGTCACCCATCAAAATTGTGATGTCTCTTCTTTTTACTTTATCCATAATTTCCTGTAGTCTAGTATAAAATGCTTCTTTCACAGACTCTTCTTTGTCATTAGTTGGTGCATAACATTGGATGACATTTACATGAATTTTCTTTTTAGCTGTTTTGAAAGTAGCTGTTATTATTCTGGGTCCAACAGCTTCCCATTCAATGAGTGCTTTCTGTGCTTCTTTAGATAACATAAGAGCTACCCCTTCACTGTGGTGTGAACTTTCGTCTTCATGTCCTGAGGACAGCACCAATTCACCTGTGATGAGTTTCTTCCTGTCTACCCCCTTCCACTTTGTTTCACACATTCCCAGAACCTCGATTTTGTATTCCCTCATTTCTGCTGCTACTTGCGCCACTTTCCCTTGTTCGTTTAATGTCCGAACATTCCAGGTGCCAAATCTGGAAGTTCTCCTAGAAGAAAGAAGGTTAGTCAGCAACACAGACTCCTTTCGGCTTTCTCTGTGTTGCATCATACGCCTCCCCACGAGAGGACCTTCCCCTGTCTTGGATGGTTGTGTTTTATTTTCTTTATTTGACTTGTCCATATTTGTTGAAGTTTTTTTGTGGTTTAAATTTTTTACAGGACGGGGTAACCGGCCCCATGCCCAACCCTCCTTAGTCGCTTTCTACGACATGCTTGGCAGGGGACAGTGTTACTATTCTTTGCTCCCCTTTCGGGCCCCGGTAACACACGGGTGAGGGATGGTCATAAGCAGCTCTAAAACGAAATCCATGGTGATATCACGAGAAGAAAGAAAACATCAGATTAAGCTGGGAGAACAGGTCCTGGAGCAGGTCGACCACTTTAAATACCTCGGAGCTATTATAGACCGAAAGGGAGGCATCAAAGAAGAGTTGGCCACTCGAAAAGCAGCAGCTGGGAGACTTTTTCGGGCCATAAATCGTAGATTCCTCAGCAAGAGAGAGGTTGGTAAGAAAACGAAGATGGCTGTATACCGCTCCACCTATGTCCCAGTCTTGACACACGGATGCGAGTCATGGGCAGTGACTACAACCCACAAAAGCCAGATCCAAACCTCAGAAATGAGGTATCTGAGGAAGGTGGTTGAAGTAACAAGAAGAGACATGGTACGCAACCAGACGATACGTCAAGGCCTTAAATCCTACCCCCTGCAGACCCAAGTAGAACAGTCCCAATTAAGATGGTTTGGCCATGTCTGCAGAATGGGAGAAGATCGGATACCACGACAAGCATGGGAAACAAAGAGCCAAGGATCCAGACCCCGAGGACGACCCAGAGTCCGCTGGGAGGACAACATTAGACAATCTTTGAAGGACCGAGGACTAGAATGGAACCAGGCCAGGAGGAAGACAGCCGATAGGATAGTCTGGCGCTCTCTCTTCCAAACCTCTACACCTCACGGTAGAAGGGGAATGACTAAGTAAGTAAGTAAGTAATTTCAAAGTCAAAATAAGTGAAAGCTGTATATTTTTTAGCACAAATTATTTTTAACATGTATTCTTAATATAAAACATAGATTTGAAGCCAAAATTAAAATATAAATGTGCTTTTTTTACTTCAAAAGTCATCGTTCCGTTTGGAACGATTTTTTTATATTTCCGGTCTGAAGAGTGTTAAACTCACATGGGGTTGACTTGGGTATTATGTATGAGAGAGATTTCCTGTAATATATTTATGGGTTAAACACTAACAATATCATAAATAGGAATGCAGAGGACAAAAGGGGTTGTCATCGCTTTGGAAAATGTCTAGAAATCAAGTAGAACACGAAAGTAAGACCTTTTCAACTCAGTCCTTTTATACAGTTCTGAAATATGGAATATGACAATGAAGAAGTTAACATACTTTCATAAATGCTAAATTGTGCAGAGTAGAAAGATTAAAATAATATAACAGTATCATCAATGTAAAACTAATGAAAACAATCAGACAATTTGAGCAGGAGGTGAGGAAAGAGGTTGATCTTGGATTGGACAACTGCTGAGGTAACTAGTTGATGGCAAGGCAGCCTTGTTCTGGATCCCCAAGGCAATGAACGAAAGGTTATTATCAAAGAAGAAGAAAAAGTATAGAGAAGGACTGAAGAAAAATAGCGTAATTTTAGTATTAAAATAGCATTCAATAATGTAACTTGGAGAAAAAAAAAGAGTGCAAGCACTGAAGCTTTTTTGATATTTTATAGTGAAGGAATTTTTTGCATGATGTAAATTTGACCCACAAGTAAAAGAAAGTGTCGGGCATCAGCTGGCAGTCATTATAACATGATAATCTCTGGGATATGTCAGTGCCTTCGATCCCACTAAGTGATACAGAAAGTCTCACCCATCGCACTTTTGATGATTTAAATATATTGTTTTTTGGATGTATTGTTCAATGGATGTAAATTTGGATCCCCTTCTGATAAGTTGCTGCGAAAGCAGACTGACTGTATTTTAAGTACATAATTCCCCTCAGATTGATTGAATTGAAGTATTTGTAGAAAAATTATCTTGTAGATTTTCTTATTCTTCTAATGCGCTTTTTTCTTAGAAATCAACAGTTTCTTAAACTGGCTGAATATCATATGGCTAGGCAATTATCACCTAAGAACACTTGGTTTTACCTCCCTTGCTTATTTCATAGAACTATTGAAACTGAAACCGATGTATTAGTATGTAAGAATTGGTCTTGTGATCTGAATTGAAAGTGATTACATTATAAGATTGATAGATTTTTAAAAGCAAGATGGATGAGTTTTCAATTTCTTTAAAGATAAGGACATTTACTGTAACTGGCATTAATCAAATGCATCACATCATCATTATAAACTAACTCCTATTTTCCATGTTTCTGTAGCAGTTATAAATTGGAAAAATGGTGGAAAAAGGTAGTCCCATAGCAGATACTGCTGTAGGGGAGTGAAGTGTTAGAGACTTCATCTTACTAGGTCCAGCTTTTTTAATGAGGTGGGTTACCAGTTCCCTTCCTCGCTGTCTTTGCTATTCCTAGTTCAAGAGCAGATTCAAGTACCCATTTACAGCTGGGTAGACTGGAATGTGACGCTACCAGGTTTCAATCCCAGAATCTGGTAACTGCTGTGAGAGGATAGGACTCTTAACTGCGTAGCCAATAGAGAGCTCCATATGTTGATATATTTGTATCAGCTGTTTTGATTTTAAGAAGACTGTTGCCAATAAGACTACAGCTAATAAAAGATTTGGTACACAGTTTTAAGAGACATAATATAAATGTAAAACATATGATTTAAATAGATTTTTAAAGATTGTGAGATGTCCTTAGTGTTATCTTATATAGTTGGGTGTTGCATTACTTTGTGTTTGATGTGCATGCTCATAAATAACATTGATTATTCTCTTTCTCATGGTTCTGCATGTATGACTTCAGTGAGCTGACAATTGTTGGTTAAATCTTTCTCAGTATTCTATGTATATGCCTGCATTAAGTTAATAACTGTTGATGGCTAAAAATATCTATAGTGCACAGGTACAAGAGAGTAAAGTGGCATGTTTCCAGTATTGCATACATTCCCAAAAAAAAAAAAAACCAAAAACAAACTTACTTGCACACTGTTCATACTACTGACAACATAGGCAGTATTATCAGATTATATCAGCTTTTCTCAATTGTTTCTTTTGGCTATGATGAACAAGTGCAATTTATCTGTTGGAGATGGTGTTAGAACACCATGTACATAATATTTGGCGTGGACTAGTCAGTCCATTGAAATAGTTCATGCAAGGAATGAGTATATTAAGCTTGAAGTTAAACCATGTACGTCTGATGGGTATCTGTTGCACTGAAAATAAATAATCACTCCAGCTTGCAGGTATGAGGAATGTGCAGCAGACAACAATTTACCCTATAAACTTGTGGGGTATCCGTTATATTTGCTTGTAGTGCCATCTTTATTTCTGCTTTCTGGTGTATACGATTTTTGTAGAAGACTTATTGTTTCATTACGTGCTAAAGTGGGATTTCTCAAACGAATGTTTCAAAAGTAATGTTTAATATGATGAGATTAAGTGTTTTGTGTCAAAGCTATCCATTATTTGTGCATATTTTGACACATAATTTAATATGTAATGTTTACTTTTTGCCATTCCTTTATAATTTTTTCTAAGCGTTCAGCGTGTATGGGAAAAAAAAAAAATTCCCTTTTTAGTTGCAGGTAGTCATCATCATTTTTCTTTTCGCTCTTTAGTGGAGCATAGAGCCACCACTGTAGCCTGTCTCCTTGCAGGAAGCCTGCACCAAGCACTTGCATACTTTTTACAGCAGTGGTCTCTGTAGCAGTTTGTTTTAAACAATGAGGGTACCAAATTGTGACGGATAATTTCGAGGATAGTGACGGAGTTGATGGAATAATAAAAGATTATATCGAGATGATAGTCTTTCTGACATACACGTTGAATGAACTGTCTCTCCTCGGGAATGAGTTCACTAGATACCTTGCTTAAAAGAGAATTCTGGTGAAACTAAGCCATGCACAACCTCATATTAGCTGCTTTGTATGAAACACTTGAGGGAGCAGTGGTTTTTTCTTTGTCTCTTCAGAGATCCCAGGAACTACATGGGGCAGTTAGAGGTAATGTGATGTACTATTTCTTATAGATAAATTGAAAGAGAAAGAGGCTTATCACCAGATCTTAAAGCCATTTAGCAGGGATTTTCTTTCCTTATTTTCTACAACATTTGTAATAGGTCATCCCTGTCCCTTCACTTACTTTGTAAACAGTGTCTTAACTTACTTTTTTTGAGCATTTCTGATAGATTACTCCTGTCCATTTTCTTCTTTTGTGAATGTTTTTTTTTTCTTGTCTTAGTCTTTAACTCCTAGTGGAGTGCAGCAACATCCTTCTGATGTTTTCAATTCTGTTCTTTCTTATTAATTTCATGCTTCGATATTTCTGCACGTTTTTTTTGCTCTCTTTTTATTTTTTTGTCTCCTTCTTCTTCTCTTAACTTCTCCACACAGTTGCAATTTCTCAGGTCTTCTTTTCAGATGTCCACTGTAAGTGTGATGAAGCAGTTTATATATGTGCGCGTTTATAAGTAAATATATATATATATGCTCCCATGTAGTTCCAGGGGGTCTCTGAATAGACACGAAAGAATAGGACTACTGATTGCTCTCAGGCATTCCATAAGAGGTGACTAAAATGAGGTTGTACATGAGATTGGCTGGCAACCCCATATATATATAAAATAAATTGCAACAGAGACCACTATTGCAAGAGCATATAAATGCAAGTTTCTTGCAGGGTGATTAGCTGCTGTGGTGACTGCATGCTCTATAAGGAGCAATAAGTGGGAGGGGGAGGGGAATATATATATATATATATGCAAAACCTGTGGGGTTCGGTGTGTGAAGGAATTTGGGGAGAGAGAAAGAGCCAGCCAACCAACCAGCAGTTTATTGTGTTGCAGTTTTCTTGTTATCTTTCTTTGAAACTTTAGGGTGACCAGATGCGGCCAAGAGTTGTGAAAAGAGGTGTGGAGGACTTTGCAACTATTGAACATGGTGAGCTGAAATTGCATGACATGAATAAATTATTTACAAAATACAGTTCAAAGTAGTTTTTTTTTTGCGTATGCCAGCTATTGCTCGAGGTGAAATCTCAGGTTAGTATGTCTAACCTGAGACTGATTTTTACGTGAGTATCCCTTTTTTCATGTACAGAGACAGGTTTCCCTCACCATTCAGGCAGATACTCGCCAATTTTGGAGGTATCCATTAGATCTGGGTCGGCTCAGAAGCCGCCAATCACTGGTCGACGACACACATTACTTCAAATGTCTTCGCAAGGGCTCGTGTTAATCCAGTCCAAATCCCGGTCAATGAAAAAATCTTCAAATGTCCTTGCCCGGGTTTGATCCTGGGTCACCCGATCGCCAGCGCAGTTTGGCAACCACACTACACCAGTGCGACTCCCGTCAAGTAGTAAAACTTTTGATTAAAATGTGTTAACTCTTAATATCTGACCGGCCTATTAGGTAGGCCGACGATCGGTCGCCATTTTACAACTGGCCTTTTAGGCAGGCCAGTCCGTGTCAATAACTGTTGTTTTAACATTATTTACATAATTTACTTCTAACTTCTCATAAAAGAGTTCTAATGCCTTTTCCGGTAAACCTTGTGTTTCAAAATACTAGAATACTCACATTTGTGTGACATATTGTTCGATCTTTATTAAATAACGGCTCATTAGTGAAAAAAAAAAAGTCTGTCTGAGAATGGCTTCGTGTTCATATGGTCGTTCGAAAAGATTATTGGTTGAACATGCATTGCAGCTTATTCAGTCATATATTTCTAATGACAGTGATGAGTTTTCGAGCATTGATAGTTCTGATAAAGAAGAATTTTGCAATAAATGAAAAGTACAATTTGTTTTTCTATTTTTTTAATTTTTACATTTTTCTGCATTCATTACTTTAGATGTTGCATGCATGTTTAAAACCACTGCACAATTCAGTTAGATGCATGTCACAGGGGTTTCATTTCTCTACATTTTGATATATAACACTTATTATTATCATTATAAATAAATTATTTAGTGCAAAATCAGTAAAGGCAGTCATGTCTAAAAATAAAGGCCTAAAGTTTTTGTGTGCTTTGCCTAAAAATTTCAAATTGTGATAAAAACTTTATTATTTGTGCTCAGAAGCAACTGAAACTTTCCTACATTATTTGAAAATGGATGTACTTTAAATGAAAGTAGGTTTAGGGGTTACCAGAATTAATTATAAATATTGAGAAGTACAACCTGTTTCTCCACTTTTTCAATTTTAAATTTTTTCTGCACTCATTACTGTAAATGTTGCATGCATGTTTAACACCACTTAACAATTAAGTTAAGTGCATGTCATAGGGATTTCATTTCTCCACATTTTTATATATAACACTTTATGTTATCATTATAAATAAATTATTTAATGCAAAATCATTAACAGCAGTTATGTCTTAAAATTCACTCTCTGAAATTAGCTCGTAAAAACACTGTTTTTGAGCACGTATACTAAAAGTTAATAAATTTCACTCATCAGGGAAAAAAAAAGTCAATCACACATTACTGTTCTATAACATTTATGTTCACATGTAAAAAGTAGAACAATTAGATATGATTCATGACCGGAGGGGAAAAAACTATTTGCGATGACATTGTATGCAGGTTAAACAACTTACTTCATGAATGAGGCTAGCAACGTCATCACTTAAAACAAAATGCTACATAAGTAACTATGGTGCAGGCTTCCAGCAAGGGAGCCAGCCACATGTCATCATCATAATTTTTCTTTTCAATCCATATGGAGCCACCACTGAAGTTGGTCCCCTTGCAGGAAGCCTACACCAAGCATTCATGTGGTCTTATAGTGGTGATTTCTGTATCAAATTTTTTAATGTGGTGATGTTGCCAGCTTCGTGCACAACCTGGTATTAATCACCTTGTTCAACATGACCGACAAAGCAGTAAACCTGTTCTTTCTTTGTCTCGTCAGAGACCCCCAGGAACTACATGGGGTGCCAGTTGCAATGATGGATCCATGCAGGGGGTAAAAAGGACAAAGAATTCTTCTTCTTCTTACTCGTTCGTCCTGAAAACGACGTTGGTTGCGTTGTGTCTGTTTACGCCGTAGCTGCGATATCTGCGCCTTTCGGCCGACACATCCGACTTCAGCACGTCATTTTTTGGGACCAGGTTTGCCTTCCCTCTTTGATCTCTACTCTCCCAGCCAGACTGCAGTGATGCAGCCTGTTTCCAGGACCACCACTTGGAGGTAGAGTAGGATCTTGGTCAGCTCTGGTTCGCTGACCCTGACGCAAGCAGTCAAGCTATGGGTCGCTGACTGCATTCTCTATTGCTGCATCTTTGGGTCCCAAAAGGACAAAGAATGAATGAATAAAATAACTTATGTTGCAAAGAAGGGAACAAGACAAGAACAATCGCTCACAGCAACAACTCTCCAAACAGCCAGAACACTCATATGAACAACAAACAAAGAAACTTGGCTGAACTGATGGGCCATGAGAAACACCGGGAGAGAGGTTTACAGACATATGGCTGGTCCTAATCCTAATGACAACATTGGCCATCTTACAAGGAGGGATTGGAGCACCATTTTCAGCTCAGAACACAACATATACCACTCAACAGTCACTTGAGCAGAATCCAACTACAACACTCTCTAAAGTGCCAACTATGTAACTTCCCCTACAAAACTGTTGACCACCACCTCTTTGAGTGCCCAGCACTCGATGATGTTAGGAAAATGCTCCTTCCTCCGAGGCCATATAAGTGGAACACCTTGTACAGAGAAACAAAAACAAATTGCAAAAACATGCAGATATCATGGCATTGGGCCGCAGTGCGAGAGCCCAAGCACCGCTGGATCAATAACATTTTACCATAGAAAATTCTTTTGAATCAGACTTCATTTTGTCTTGAAAATGTTTTGGACATCAGAGATCATACATTTCTGACATAAATAATAAAATACCAAAAGTTTTTATACACACACTTCTGTGTGAGACAGTGGAGGACAATTTTAAACAGAATAGTGTTTAATCACAGTATTTTGACAGCAAAACAGTATGACTGTACTTTATCTTTGATAACTTCACAGAGAGAATGGCCAGTAAGAGTACTGTAATATCTCCTGTTATCCTGGAAACAGATGGACTGAGATTATTTGGCTTTTTGGAGGGGAAAAGAAAGTACCAGGCAAAAAATGCATAAAAACAGAAGGCATGTATTATACTTGAAATGCATGGAAGCATATCTGGAGTCATCCTTTTATGACCACCATCTATGCACATTGCTATAATGTACGTTAGTGGAAGTGAACCTTTGTCTGTGAGGCTGATTACACCCTCATTGACTCTTGAAATCATACACACACTTCCAGGGATTCCCCCTGTGGTGAAACTTGTTGAGAACCCAGCATTGCACACTAAGCTTCGATAAGTCCCTTGAGCCCCAGACGTAACTCTTTGGCTTTGACCTGAGAATTGGCTCTGTGCAAGACGTGACAATTCCTTGGGAAAGCCCACAACCAGAGCACAGTATTTTAGCTCTGCATAGTTGGAGAGCCCCCCTGGGATGGCGTGGAATGCACAGTATGCCACACACTTCTTCCTCCTAGCTTTGGACCAGATGTGATGACCCTTTAAATGCCAGCCAAGCTGGAAAGACTAGAGCTCAGGACTTTCAAAATGGCAGAAAAAGCACAGGAAAAGTCTGGATCTACAGTGTAGATAATACCAAGGAGGCTTCACCTTGGTATTGGCTACAAAAGAGTGAGAAACTCAGCAGCCCTAGTTAAAGAACAACAACATTATACTTGTTGTTTAAATGTGGACCACAGAGATTTTGAGAGAAGGGGAGACAGCAATAGAATAGATGTCTCATCTTTTGTTTTTGCAACCAAGAATGTTGTGGCCTTATGGTTGTTAAACTAAAAGAAGGAGAAACCATAGTCAACCTGGTCATAGTGTATGGGCCAAATGAGGATGAGAGAGCAGAGGTCAAGGAGGAATTCTTCGAGCTGCTTCAAAGGACAGTGGATGACTGCCTAGATGAAGTTATCATGCTCGGAGATTTTAATGCCAGAGTTGGAAATGACCATGCTAGATGGGGGGGAGTTATCGGAAGATATGGAGAAGATACTCTCAATGACAATGGAAAGCGACTCCTTGGATTCTGCAGTGAGCAGAATCTGATCATTACAAACACAAAGTTCCCCCATAAGCGCATACATGCATACACTAGATGTGAACCAACAAAGAATGAGAAGTCAGTGATCGACTATGCCATTGTTCGGAGAAGCTCATTCAAATATGTCCGAGATGCTAGAGTCTGGAGGGGGCCAGAGATTGGAAGTGATCACTACCTGCTAACAATCAAAAGAACAACTGAAAGAGTTGCTCAGCCTAGGAACTGTCCAACATCACACAAGAAACCAAGTAAACGAGCAGGATAAATGAGCATTAGGACCTACAAGCTGAGAGAGCCAGAAATTAAGACCAGATATCAGGGGCTTATTGCTGCAGCGGTGAGCAACACAGAAGAACGACCTGATGACTTGGAAACCCTCTGAATTAAATTCAAGGATATCATAAAGACAGCTGCTGCAGAAGCATGCGGTGAAGTCCGACTTGGGAACAAGAGAAAGAGGACACCTTGGTGGACAGAGGAAGTCAAAGAGAAAATAAGAGAGAAGCAAATAACATGGAAGCAATACTTGGGAGCTAAAAACACAACAGGACAAATGGAAAAATATAGAGAATGTGTGACGCTCAGAACAGGGGCGGGGAACGGGGTGCTAGTGGCGGGGCGGAGGTCCTGGGAAGAGTTTGGAGAAAGGCTGGAAAGGGATGCACAGGAAAACCAGCAGTTGTTCTATAGGACCCTAAAGAACATGAGGAAGGAAAAACAATGCCCTCTCAAATTTATAAAGGACAAGCAAGGCAAATTGCTTGCTGCCCCGAAGGAAGTAATGGGAAGATGGAAAGAATATTTCTCAGAACTCCTGGATGGTGAGCATGGTGAAGCATCAGAAATGATGGGCACTAGCACGGAAGAGAGGGCCAATGATGGTGGGGATGACATAAGGATGGAAGAGCTGGGGGCAGCACTGGAGAGAATCAAGATGGGCAGGGCGGCAGGGCATGATGGTATAACACCGGAAATGGTTGAGTTCATGGGAGCATCAGGCGACCTATTACTCTTAAGGGTTTTACAGGCAGCGTGGTACAACAAGACCATACCAAAGGATTGGGAGATTGCCATCATAACACCAATTTTCAAAAAGGGTGACAATCGACAGTGTGGAAACCATAGAGGCATATCCCTTCTCAGTGTCCCTGGTAAAATCTACTCTAGAATCCTAGAGCAGAGACTCTGACACCTAGCTGAGCCACAATTGGATGAGGTCCAGTGCGGATTCCGAGCAAACCGAAGTACTCAAGACCTAATCTTCACACTCAGACAGCTGAGTGAAAAGGCCCTTGAGTATAAGAGTGAGATGCATTTTTGTTTCATAGATCTGGAAAAGGCATTTGACAGGGTCCCCTGGAGCAAACTTTGGGACTGTTTGGCAAGGAAGAATATTCCAGCACCTCTGATTCATGCTATACAGAGCTTCTACAAGTCTTGCAGAAATTATGTGAGGACGGCAGACCATAAGTCGGAAGAGTTCGGGACCACCACTGGTGTAAGACAAGGTGATATCCTATCACCTTACCTCTTCATACTCCTTATGGACGATGTCATCAAGGCATGTAAGGAGAGAACAAGAAAGTATTTAGTGGGGTGCTGGAAGATGAGACGGGTCTGTGTTTCGGAGCTGGCATTTGCTGATGATGTTGCCCTGATTGCTAAATCAGAGGCACATCTCCAATCCAACCTGCAAGTCTGGAGGGAGGAGCTGGAGAAGAGAGGGATGGTCATAGGCAGCTCTAAAACAAAATCCATGGTGATATCATGAGAAGAAAGAAAACATCAGATTGAGCTGGGAGAGCAGGTCCTGGGGCGGGTCGACCACTTTAAATACCTCGGAGCTATTATAGACCGAAAGGGAGGCATCAGGGAAGGGTTGGCCGCTCGAAAAGCTGCAGCTGGGAGACTTTTTCAGGCCATAAATTGAGGATTCCTCAGCAAGAGAGAGGTTGGTAAGAAAACGAAGATGGCTGTGTGCCGCTCCGCCTATGTCCCGGTCTTGACATACGGATGCGAGTCATGGGCAGTGACTACGGCCCATAAGGGCCAGATCCAAACCTCAGAAATGAGGTGTCTGAGGAAGGTGGTTGAGGTAACAGGAAGAGACATGGTACGCGGATAGACGATACGTCAAGGCCTTAAATCCTACCCCCTGCAGACCCGGGTGGAACAGTCCCAATTGGGATGGTTTGGCCATGTCTGCAGAATGGGAGAAGATCGGATACCACGACAAGCATGGGAAACAAAGAGCCAAGGATCCAGACCCCGAGGACGACCCGGAGTCCGCTGGGAGGACAACATTAGACAATCTTTGAAGGATCGAGAACTAGAGTGGAGCCGGGCCAGGAGGAGGACAGCCGATGGGATAGTCTGGCGCTCTCTCTTCCAAACCTCTACACCTCACGGTAGAAGGGGAACGACTAAGTAAGTAAGTAAGAATGTTATGGCCTAATTTTTTTTTTTAGCATATGCCCGCTATTACTCAAGGCGAAATCTCAGGTTAGTATGTCTTACCTGAGACTGATTTTTACGTGAGTATCCTATTTTCCCTGTACGCTGACAGATGTCCTCACGCCAAGATATGTTTAATAACAAAGGAAAGTCAGTAGAAGCCTTAGGTAAGTTTCAGAATTCACATTTGATATTTACTTTTACAATAGACCATACATCATTTACTGAGGAGGCATGGAGACTCCTTGAAGATAATTAACTTAATAAAGAATACATATGATGACATGGAACTACTTATTCGGAGTAACCAGGAAGACATGCACACCATCATAGCTGGCAGACGCTGGAGTTGGGTTGGCCACGTCCTCAGAAGGGACCCTGATACCATCACAAGAACAGCTATGCTATGGACCCCCGAGGGA
The DNA here is from genome assembly GCA_024509875.1 of Oreohelix idahoensis. NCBI lineage: Eukaryota > Metazoa > Mollusca > Gastropoda > Stylommatophora > Oreohelicidae > Oreohelix > Oreohelix idahoensis. Next base: position 13,976 of record JAMPIV010011975.1, read on the forward strand.
AAGCGAAAGAGAGGCCGACCAAAAACAACTTGGCGGAGAACTGTAGAAGCTGAGATGCAAAGAATGAACCAGAGTTGGGGCACTGTACGAAGGATGGCCGCCGACCGAGCAGAGTGGAATCAATTTGTTGCTGCCCTACAAGACGCCACCAGGCGTGATGGCCGCTGACTGCTTTGACGGTTGGTGGTTATGGATCAAAGAAGAAAGAATGATGACATGGCACGCAGAAGTCTTCATGAAAAAACAGTTTACAGAACTGTTTGCGATTAGAACAAGAGTGAGACAGACATGCCTATTGTCACCATTTCTCTTCTTACTGGCTATAGAGTGGGTAATGAAAACATCGACATCAGCCAACAGAAATAGAATTCACCAGACTCTGACTAAACAGCTTGATGACCTAAATTTTTCTGATGACCTGACATTTGTCCCATAACCATGACCAGATGCTAGACAAAATGAAAATACTTGATGAGAAGTCACAGCAAGTGGGTCTAAAATTGCATAGGGAAAAGACGAGAGTAAGTGGAATAAATATAGGAAGCAGTAACAAAATTGCCCTTGAATAAACACCCTATAAGATGTAAAATCATTAGGGCTGGGATTGATTTTAAAAATCTTAATCGATAAATCAAATTTCTTTAATCAAAGATTAATCTAACAGTTTGAAAAAAATTATTAAAAAATCATTAATAACTTTTTTTTAAAACCACTAAGAACTAGTAATTATTTTATTTATTATGTAAGGCAACATCATCCTGAAAATATATGAAAATAAGTTACAATTAAACAATTTATTATTATTCACGATACTTGCCAGATTTCAAATCACAAACTATAGAGACAACTTACGCAATGGCAAAGACTACTATAAAGGCTACATTCAAGCCCAAATGGGAAAGAGAGATCCCGGGCCATTTGAAAAATGATGCATATCATCAACTATCCAGGAAAGAACAGGTCATCATTTTTCGGCTACGCACTGGACACAACAGATTGAGATACCATCTATACCACAAATACAAAATTGGTGCAACAGATCTCTGCACCTGCGGTACCAGCCCGATGACAGTCGAACACCTGCTGCAGTACTGCCCAACCTACAGAAATGAACGGAGTAGCATATGGCAACAACTCACTTCTGTCAACGAAAAACTGTTTGGAGATGTCGGGAACCTTGAGTTGACTACTGCCTTTATTAGAGTCATAAATGTGGAGGTCTGGAGGCGAACGAGGAAAAAGAAGAAGAAGAAATCACAAACATCTAACATAGCAAATACTCTCGCATTTAAGCAAAAAACATAAGCATTGCTAAAAAATGGAATAATCGATTAAAGTTTGCTTTATCAATTCATTGATTAAATTTTTTTTACATGATTAATTAAATTAATTAATCGTTAAAGATCCCATCCCTAAAAATCACACACACGCCTTGGCAGCAATATCGACAAATTTGGAGGGACAGACCATGATATCAAAATAAGAATGCAAAAGGCAAGATTGCATTAAAACATGTTTTATTTGCTGCTAGTCTGTATCACATTCAAAGCAAAGATTGTTATTGTTTACTGGTCATAATATGTATCTGGCTGTACAAGCATATGGAATTTTTTTATTTTCTGGTTCTGTTACGCATTTGGTCTCCGTCATATACTGAGAAACAAATCTTTTTGTTTTCTAGTCTCAGATCAGCATCAACGTTTGATCGAGTTTACATACCCTGGTCATTAATGTTCCCTCTGCGGTGCTAAACTGTGCTGTCACACACGTGTGCACCGTTAAAATTGTCACAAGAGTAGTGCATTTGTTATTACATTCTTTCTGAAAGAAACTACTGCTTTGTCTATTGGTACTGTACTCTGCTCACTCTGTGTGAAGCTATATATGTATTCTGTTTTCTTCCCCCTTTTCTATACTTAATATATTTCCTCTTTGTTTTCACTTTATCGTACTGTTTTTTTCTTTCCCCTTTTTGTTTTTGTTCACTCTTTGTTTTCCTTTCATTGATTTTCACCACACTGGCATATTAAAATATGAACAGCTAGGTTGTTTTTTGTTTTGTTTTTTCTTGCCCTATCAATTCTTTCATTCTTAATATTTATACTTATGTAATGGCCACTACAGATTTTGTTTTATTATTAAAAATATGAGTTGTGGATAGTTTGTGCATTGAATACAGAATTAAATTCTATGTTACAGTTGATGACCTCTGGAGTAATTCACTGGCATTGCTGAATTCACATTTTACTCAGGCTTTTCAGTCTAAAGCTGTGAACAGAGTAGAATTCCTGCCTGTCGTATGGACGCAGGCACTTCAGGATGGGACAATGGGACATAATCTTAGAGAATGTTATCACAAGAGTGACTTTCAATACATTGTTGCCACAAAAATGTGTTAGAAAGACTATCACCAGAAAAATGATTTCAGTAAACTTTCACCATTAAAAATTAGTTCAATAAACTGTAATCACTAAAATGTGCTCAGTAAACTGTCACCACAAAAATGAGTTCAATAAACTGTCACCACTAAAATGAGTCCAGTAAACTGTCACCACAAAAATTAGTTCAATAAACTGTCACCACAAAAATTAGTTCAATAAACTGTCACCACAAAAATAAATTCAATAAACTGTCACCACAAAAATGAGTTTAATAAACTGTCACCACAAAAATGAATTACTAACTCACTCACTCACTCGCTATTGTTCCAAAGATGGAGTCATCATATTTATCAGTCAGTGTGTTCAACCAGTCTGTTAGATGTCATAAGATAGAAGTTTTAATAATAAGATTACAAATCTCTTGAAATCTAACCAGTAGAACCTAAGATTCCTGGTCATAAATATTTTCAAAAGAACCTGCTGTATCAATCACTGTGTGATACGTATGACAAACATATTTCTTTCGCACTGTATTAGGAGTGGATTGTACATTTAAATATATGTATATTTTTAACCAGATGAGTGTAAACTTTTTTTTACTTTTTAACCGAAAACCATACCTAAACTAATTGTACATATTTTAATGATCCTCACAGAAAATTTGTGAGACTGTTGGCAGTGAAATGAACAGAATTTTTCACATTTTCTTGGAAAGAAGTGCATCATTTAGTGGTGATGTGTCAGTCCTTGGTCATAGCCTAGGTGAGTGTTGCATTATTCCAAGGGTATGTCTAATTGTATTCATGTCAATAGTAAAGACTTCAATTCTGACTGAAGGTTAATTTAGCATGTAAATGTCAATTCCATAGCTGGTCTAGCAAGCAAGATTAAAAAATGTTTTTAACTTCAGCATCTAATGTTTTTTGTTTTGGTAGAACTTTGGTACAACACACACAGAAAGCTAACAAGAGAAGAAGACACTGGAGATGGATAGGTCACACATTGAGGAAACTTGTTGATAGCATTATCAGGTAGTCTTTGCTCTGGAATCCCCAGGGTAAAAGAGATGAAGACCAAAGAAGACACGGAGAAGAGAGATAAAGACCAAAGAAGACATGGAGAAGAGAGATAAAGACCAAAGAAGACACGGAGAAGAGAGATAAAGACCAAAGAAGACATGGAGAAGAGAGATAAAGACCAAAGAAGACATGGAGAAGAGAGATAAAGACCAAAGAAGACATGGAGAAGAGAGATAAAGACCAAAGAAGACATAGAGAAGAGAGGTAAAGACCAAAGAAGACATGGAGAAGAGAGATAAAGACCAAAGAAGACATGGAGAAGAGAGATAAAGACCAAAGAAGACACGGAGAAGAGAGATAAAAACCAAAGAAGTCATGGAGAAGAGAGATAAAGACCAAAGAAGACATGGAGAAGAGAGATAAAGACCAAAGAAGACATGGAGAAGAGAACTGGAGACAGACATGAAGGGGATGAAAAAGACATATAAAGACCTTGAGCTGGTGGCACTAGGCAGGAAGACGTGTCGTAAGTTTGTTGAAGGCCCCTGCTCCTTGGGGAGCTGAAAGATGGTGACTGAATGAAGCTAACAGTATTTTGTCATTCCCTAGCAAGAATGATTACAATGGTTGTTAACTGTAAATTTGGTGAATAACAAATGAAGATTTATATAATGGCAGGGAAACTTAACTAGAGACAGTTTAAGGCATCTGTTGGAACACCATCATTTCTGTGTTAGAGGATTATGCATCTACATTTGTGGTGTGTGAGGTTTTGTGACACTGAAGTCATATTTGATAGCTTCTTTGGAAGTGCACATATGTTGCATGTCTTGAGCTTGCACATAACTTTTTAAAATTAAGCTGTAGTGTATAGTTTAAGCGGTATTCATTATCCCATACTGCTAAATCTGCATTTAAAAAGTTTCTGTAGCAGATACTGTCGGAGGGGAGTGACGTGTTAGAGACTTCACTAGACTGGTCACTAGACCAGTTCTCTTATTTTCTGCCTTTGTTCTTCTCTAAATCAAGAGCAGAGTTGGATATCCATCTACGGTTGGGTAGACTGGAGCTTGATGCAACCAAGTTTCAATCCTGAAACCTTGGTAACTTTGCTGTGAGAAGCAAGCGCGCTATCCGCTAAGCCAATCGGATGCTCCTTAACCACTCGGATGCTCACTTGACAAATCAGCCTTATTGCGCTGAATAAAATATTTTTACTACCACTGAGCTTTCTTTGAGAACTATCTTCTCTTTAACAGGTTCTGTAATCTTGTTTGACATACTGCTAAACCAGAGACATCCAGGGGACCTACGTCTGAACAATGGAGACCTGAACTCCTCAGAGCAGGTACCTTTGATTAACAGTAACTGGTTTCACCCAGAAGACATTTGTTTATTGTCTACAGAATTAAAAGTCTCATTTTTCTGTTTATCATTGTATGTAAGTAATAAGAATTTAATATCATTGGTTTAAACAAAAAAATGTAGACTCGATATAGAAGTAATATTTAATAACACTGGTAATAATAGAAAGAAGTTGACTATTAATCAATCATGATTAGTTCTTGTCACACCCAGTTTTGCATAATAAAAAAAGGTAAAGGATCCCATTTACATGCCCATTGAGGCATATTGGGAATATGGTGTTAGGCCCATATTTTCTCGACCATCGGCACACTTGAGGTGGTGTGGTCAGCATCATGCCGGCTGCCTTAACCTTCCCAGAGTTGCTCTGGTACCCAATTTGGGCTGGGTCAACTCAGGAGCCGTTTGGGGTCTAAAAATATCCTACCTCAACCGGGGATCGAACCATGAACCACTGAGCTAGGAAGCCAGTGCAATAACCACTGCTACCACGGCTCCTGTGCATAAGGCAGAAACATACCTTTTCTATCCAACCCACAGTCCATGGTCTGATGTCATCAGTTTGATTTTTCTCTTTCTACCTGAGTTTGCCTTACGTCTTTGCATTAACCTTTTCCTGTTTGTCCCTACGTCACATTCATTTCTTGTCTTTATTAACTTTGTTTGATCCTCAGGATTGATGGTCCTTATTCCTAACTGTTTGTGAATGTATCATGCAACATCTTCCAAAGTTATCCCCCAAATAGTTATCCTACAGCTTTCAGATTCTCATAATCACTTTCTCATTTCTTATTAGTTTTAAGTCATTCTGCTCTGTACAAGATAACAGTTTTTAGGTAGGCTTTGTAGTTACAATATTAATGAAAATGTACAGGGAGGTGAATGAAAGTGGACAGTTTTTGTCTTACTAGGTCAAAGTACAAAGAAATAGCCTGAGTTATTACCACAAGGTCTTTGTCAGGGATATCCATATGAAAACAATGGAGAAACGAGGGAACTAATCTAAATGTTTTTTTTTTTTTAATTTAATGTAAAAATACAGATTTATGTAGACCCTTAGCAGAAGCTGTCATAGGGGAGTGATTTGTTAAGGACTTCACTATACTGGGTTCAGCTTTATGGGGTGGGGATGACCAGCACCCTTCTTTGCTGCCTTTACTATGCCAACTCACCTGCAGAGTCAGGTAACCATTTACAGCTGGGTATTCTGGAGCTGGTCACTCCAACTCATAAAAAAGCAGAATCTGATATAGTGAAGTCTCTAACACTTCATCCTCTTTCACAGTTATCTGCTACAGGACTACCTTTATTCTGGAGCTACCAGGCTTTGATTCTGGAATCCAGTAACTATGCCACTCTAACCACTCTACCAGTCAAATGCTCAAAAGGGACCCAAAGATGCAGCAATAGAGAATACAGTCAGCGACACATAGCTTGACTGCTTGCGTCAGGGTCAGCGAACCAGAGCTGACCAAGACCCTACTCTACCTCCAAGTGGTGGTCCTGGAAGCAGGCTGCATCACTGCAGTCTAGCTGAGAGAGTAGGGATCGAAGAGGGGAGGCAAACCCAGTCCCCAAAAATGCAGTGCTGAAGTCAGATGCGTCAGTCGAAAGGTGCAGGTATCGCAGCTCCGGTGTAAACAGACACAATGCAACCAACGTCCTTTTCAGGACGAACTTCTTCTTCTTCTTCCTCGTTCGCCCTGAAAAGGACGGTGGTTGCGTTGTGTCTGTTTCCAACGTAGCTGTGATATCTGCACCTTTCGGTCGACACATCCGACTTCTGCACGGCATTTTTTAGGACCGGGTTTGCCTTCCCATTGCGATCCGTACTCGCTCAGCCAGCCTGCACAGCTGCAGACTGTTTCCAGGACCACCACGTGGAGGTGGAGCACGGTCTTGACCAGCTCTGGTTCGCTGGTCCTGGCGCAGGCAGTCAAGCTATGAGTCGCTGACTGTGGTCTCTATTGCTGCGTCTTGAGGTCCCTCAGGACGAACGAGGAAGAAGAAGAAGAAAATGCTCAAAAAAAAATAAAATTCATAGACTAGGAAAATAAGAATAATATATTTTGGCTGATTATAATGAAAGTTATAACTTAAATGATCGACTAATGACAAATGTAAGAATTACACTGATAATAATAATTGTGAAAATGAGACTTGAAATAAGAGTAAAAACTTCACTGACTGATTTAGTAACCCACCCTTACACTTAGATTAATCGGACTCTTACGCAAGACAATAGATTCTTGGGTTGAAAACACAGTTCAGCTTAGCGGATAGTGGTTTTAGATTCTGCACATTGCAGAGATAAAAAATTTAGTTATAATCAGATCACAAATCTATAGCATTTCTTATTGCATCATCAGAATAAGAAAGGGGGGGGGGAGTACGTGGATGTCAGTTGATGTGTTGTCAATAATGTTACAGATTCAGAAGTCACAATGGAAATCCATCCCCTTGTGGCAGACTATGGTGATGTGTTTTGTGTTAATTTATCTTAACTGAAATAACCAAATTATTTATCACACTATTATTTATATTTTAATCAGTGATTTTTTTTTTGTTTTACTAAATTTTCTTTATTACAGTTAATGTTCTTAGTTCCAGCATTGATTTAGTAAATTACATTTCAGATATTTGCTTAACCATTTGTTTATTTCTGTGCTTAAATTCTTTTGCTTTGCAGTATACTTGCTGTAAACTACATCATCATTTGAATGACAGATTTTAGACTCTCTCTCAGTATATATCTGTGGAAGTATATGATCATATTGCTAATACAAAGTTGTGTTTGCTGAAATTTAAGAGATTTCATTTCCGGTTTCATCTTGACACTTTATACCCAGTTTCATTATCGTAGAAGTAGTTAGCTTTAATAACATTATAGTGGGAGTAGTTCACTGTTTATCTCTGTAATTACTGCATAATACATTTGAAAATGTAGTTATTGTAACGTTTTCTGCAAGTAGTCCTTATGTCTGCTTGGATACTTAAAAAGTTAAGGGAGTGGACGGTAGAGAAAACTGGATTTTACGTACAAAATATTGATTTTTTACTTTTGAGCTTATTTTATTAAATAATCATCGAGGAATCGATTGAGCATGGTTTTATAACATAAAAAATGCATTTGATGTGTCAAAAAGCATATTGTCGGCACTACCCCCATGCTATGATTTTCAAATTTGTGCCGAAAATGCACGATTTCTCTCTCAATAATACCTTAGTTACGCTGAGTGCATCACGAAGTATTTGGTATTGCCGAAAAGGGAATTTTTGTATGTCCCGGATTGTAGCAAATTCGAAACCTTTATTTCACATACCTCTGCATGATTTGGCATTCAAAATTTTCCATTGTTTTACGCTAACTTCCTTATAAGGAGAGGTCATGCAGTGACCCCATTCTCTCAGTCAAGTCCAATTCATGAAGGAAAGGTGTTTATCTTTCTGATTGGTTGTAACAGCACGTAGCGTTGTCTGCGCATATCCGGAACGTAACGACAGGTATTTCCGACAGTAAACAAGAAACTCATTGAACACGGTAAAAGTACATGTTTCTGTTGATTACAGTCTAAATCTCATTAAATTATATTCTATTACTTCAAAATGGGAAGAAAAGGTAAGAAAATAAAGCAACTTTCTGCCATTAGAGCACGTCGACAGTGTGTAATTTCCAGCACTGTTACAACCGAATCAGCGGTGAATGATAACCAACTTGGTGTAGGCTTATCATCAACTATGTCTGCATACCAGTAGGCTATTCAATAGGCCTATAGTTCAAATCGTGGATCCAATAGTGCCCTACACCACTGGCCCAAGTCGATCTGATATAAAAATGAACTTGAGCGTGAGCTAGAATGGTGCTTCTCATAACACTGTCTGTGCTAAACCTACGTACAGAAATATGCAGATCAAATTTTTGATCATTTGAATACCATGCACAACTCTACAGTATTTCTACGTGCCGTCAGCATCGTCTAGTCTGGGCTGAACATGCTAAAAGTCAGCATCGTACCATTAATTAAAAAAAAGAAGTCATTGACATTGCGGTCAGCTTTGATGCAACATGGCTATCTAGAGGTTATAAGTCATAGATAGGTGTTGGCAGTGTTATCAACATCTTGACTGGCATGGTCATCGATCGGCACGTTATGTCTTCCTTCTGTTACACCTGCGAGAATACTGGACAGTAGCAACTGAAAAACCAGCCTAACAAATTAGAACAATGGAAAGCAGAGCATCAGAAGGACTGCTGCTGTAATTACAAAGGGTCAGCCGGAATAATGGAAGTAAAAGCCTGTGAGGTTTTCTGGCTTCGTTCAGTGGTAAATCACAAGCTACGCTACACTGTTTTGCTATCAGATGGCGATTCCAAGGCCTACAACAGACTCTGCAACATCAAACCGTATGGTCCAGAAGTTGACATAACCACAGAAGAGTGCGTCAACCATGTCGCAAAGCAATTAGGCACTGCACTGAGAACACTCATTACTGACTGCAGGAAACAAAAAGTCACCCTTGGTGGAAATGGCCGTGGTTGTCTAACCCAAAATGCCATACAAAAATTGTGTATTTACTACACCAGGGCCATCCGCAAGCATAGTACAGCCAGAGATGAAACAAGCCATCATGGCTTCTCTCTATGATGGGTATTCGACAAACGACAAACCCCAACATAATTTGTGTCCGCCAGGCAAAGACTCCTGGTGTTTCTATCAGGCTTCCATTGCCAAAGGAGAAGCTGCCGGACCACACGAGACCAAGGTTCACACTCCGCTAGACTACAACCTGCTCCATAAGCACTAAGCCCCTATTTATGAGCGTCTTACTGATCAGCATCTGCTCAAGCGGTGTGAGCTAGGTGCAACACAAAATGCCAACAGCCAGAAACATGAGGCTGACAATCTTGTAAAAAGAAGAAAAGTTAGGCAAGAGGCAAGACAAAGGGGAGAGGAGGAGCTGAAGGAGGTGCAGCATATAGTGCTGGACAATTTTAAACACATTCAGCCCCCCAGAATGGAGTATATTGGACAAGACAAGGCACTCGGTGACTAAAATGCATTTTTCTCAAAACTATCATTTTATTAACAAAAAATGTTATTTTTTACAAACTATCTAACAGATCAGTCTGAAATTTGGCATGCATGTAGTACACATATATACCTTTAAATTGTCATATGCTTTTTTTGATATTTTGGTAATTTGCTTTGATATATTTTTTAAAATATTTTTTTTTTCATTTTTTTTCATACAAATATAGTGTATGTTTTAAAAAAAATCATTAAAAATAGAATTTTAAACTTGTCAAAAAAAGCCTATGAAAAATTGTTTTATTTGTCAGTCACAACATGTGTGTGCAATTTGATAAAGTTTGGTCAATGGGAAACATAAGATTTTTGCTCTTGAAAATTGGTGAAAAACCCAATATGTCGGTTGTTTTTTTTTTGGTTACCATGTAGAAGGAAAGAAGAAAAATTAAGCAAGATAAAGGCGAGAGGAGGAGCTGCAGGAAGCTGAAGGAGGTGCAGCATATAGTGCTGGACAATTTTAAACACATTCAGCCCCCCCCCCCTTCCCAAGAATGGAGTATATTGGACAAGACAAGTCACTCGGTGACTAAAACGCATTTTTCTCAAAACTAACATTTTATTAACAAAAAATGTTATTTTTTACAAACTATCTAACAGATCAGTCTGAAATGTGGCATGCATGTAGTACACATATATACCTTTAAATTGTCATAAGCTTTTTTTGATATTTTGGTAATTTGCTTTGATATATTTTTTAAAATATTTTTTTTTCATTTTTTTTCATACAAATATAGTGTATTTAAAAAAAAATCATTAAAAATAGAATTTTAAACTTATCAAAAAAAGCCTATGACAAATTGTTTTAATTGTCAGTCACAATATGTATGTGCAATTTGATAAAGTTTGGTCAATGGGAAACATAAGTTTTTAGCGCTCGAAAATTGGTGAAAATCCAAAATGGTGGATGTTTCTTTTGGTTACCATGGTAACCACATGTTTTTTAACAAAATAAACTGTAGAATTTGGTTCATGGACATACACTGTGTCTATTGAGCACATAAAAAGTTTGAAAATGTTATTAGAACAAAAGTTAGTTTTCACTGTAGGGTACTCCCTTAACTGAAGAAAATGTAAGCATAATTTTTTTTTTTTTTTGAGTAGTAATATTTGTTATTTACCATTATCCAGTGATAAAAGACTGAGCATAAATATAAAAACAAATATTTAAAAAAATTAATTTTGTTGGTATTAATAAGTGGTCAGATCTGGTTTTATTGTGTTTTTATTGTACTCTTTGAATTATCAGTCATTGAGCAGTCAACAAACTTAGCAGTCTGCTGTAAATTAATGATGTACCGTATCCATAAAATGCTCTAACCACAGTTCTAACCCAATACCACCGTTCACACTTTAGTCATGAGACCCTCATTGCAGGGTGGAGATATCTTCTACCCCTCTCATTTATTCAGACTAAACTTTTGATACCAGGTTAAAAAATGTATTGGGTTGCTAAAAAAAAATACAAGGTAGGAAAAGCTATACAGAATGTTACAACAGAAGATAATCTAATCACCAGAAGTAGTCATCTCCGTCAGACAAGTGCTTCCGCCTTTTAATAGTCTTGACACTTTAAGGGATTTTTCATGCCAGCATTGGAAATTTAAAGCATTCCACCTTGGTTGCAATCCAGATTAGCTGTTTCCTTCTGATTGTATATCCACTCTGCCAGCTTGAGGTGTATTTGAAAGTAACAGTGTGTATGTAAACTTGACCGTTCTGAAGTCTGTAGGTCATTGTGATTGAAACCATGCCTTTTCATCGGTTTTGCCAAGTCTTTTAAGTGCCTTTATTCTTGATTATCCTTTCTGGCCCAGTTTTTATTCAGTAGATCATATGCTGAAGCTGCCACTAGACCTCTTGTACCTACTTCTGTAGTTATGACATATGCTGTGAATCCTTGTGCCTCAGTTCTTTGACTAGATCATTATATTTGGCTGTTTTGAAAGCATGCTGCTCATTTAATCTGGATTGAAATGGCACTCACCTCAGTCATTATAATCTGCCGTGACGACGGGGAAATATCTGATTGTCTTTGAGACTTTCTAATGACTTCAGGGGATGTCCCTCATCTATGAAGGTCAACTGCCATTTCCCAGTCGTTTACACATTTATTTCTAACTCTTCCAGTCGTTTACACCTTTATTTCTTACCCTTCCAATCATTTACACCTTTATTTCTTGCCCTTAGGAAATAACTTTTTGTAACATCAGGCACGGTTATGCTATTTGCCCTACACCTTGCCAAGTCGGTTGTAGTAGCTAGTTTATTCTTGTTGTGTGACCATGCATAACGTCCCTATGCTGAAATACATGTTGCATTGTCTGCTTCTCTTGGCAGTGGGGGTAATGAGTATCATCAGATTTTCCCCATTTCACAAGGTTCATCGTGCATTGATCTGATATTGAAGCTGATATGCTAATATTCTCCAGACCTGGTATTCATCTGATATAAGAATTGTTGCATCATCCATGAATGCTTTTAGTGGTGACATGTGACATCCACCATCTGGCTTTGGACTTCTCACAATTCCTTCATTTGCCATGAGAATTACTTGAATAGGCAGTACAAACAGTATGTGTGAAATGGTACATCCCATTATAATTCCAAATTGCAGGTCAACCCATTTTATCCCATACTCTATGGTTGAACATATGAGAACAATGTGAAATACAGCGTCAGCATTGCTGCAGTTTCTTGTGGTGCATGTTAAATTTCATGGGCTTGCCACAACATGTGATATGGGACTGATCCAAGTACATTACCTAGATTCAACCAGATTTCATGAAGAATTGTTCTGTTAGATGTTGTTCTTTGTATTGCTTCCCATACTATTGTGGCATGCCCTGGAGTGCTTGGGATACCTCCCTTCATGATGGTAGTTCCAATGTACCCATTGAAGGAGGTTTGTGTTGAGTTTTCTTGCCACTACTGAGAAGAATATCTTTCCTTCTACTCTGAATAAAGAGATTGGCTGAATTGCTTAATGGCTTTGAAACTTTGTTCTTTGGAAATGTATACACTACTCACATTTTTTTCCATTCTTTACTTGTGTACTGCCATTTGAGTACCTTAGCACATCTCTTATATACTTTAAATGAGACACATTAGGAGCTAGAGTTTATTTGCATCCTGTTTTTCTGAACAGTGCTTGCTTTTGCTTGCATTTCTGGGGGGCTGGTGTTGAATTCAGTTCCTGTTTTTCTTGGTTATATAAGCCCTGTGATGTTGAGAGGTTCATCTTTGTGATCATCAGAATTGGGTTTTCTTAGATGGTTCTTCCAAATCCTTATTTTCCAGTGCCCAGTATTCCTAACTGTGATTGTTCAAAACAGTTCTTTACTTACTTACTTACTTAGTCGTTCCCCTTCTACCGTGAGGTGTAGAGGTTTGGAAGAGAGAGCGCCAGACCATTCTATCAGCTGTCTTCTTCCTGGCCTGGTTCCATTCTAGTCCTCGGTCCTTCAAAGATTGTCTAATGCTGTCCTCCCAGCGGACTCTGGGTCGTCCTGGAGGTCTGGATCCCTGGCTCTTTGTTTCCCATGCTTGTCGTGGTAGCCGATCTTCTCCCATTCTGCAGACATGGCCAAACCATCTTAGTTGGGACTGTTCTATTTGGGTCTGCAGCTGATGGGATTTTAGGCCTTGACGGATCGTCTGGTTGCGGACCATGTCTCTTCTTGTTACTTCAACCACCTTCCTCAGATACCTCATTTCTGAGGTTTGGATCTGGCTTTTGTGGGTTGTAGTCATTGCCCACGACTCGCATCCATATGTCAAGACTGGGACATAGGTGGAGCGGTATACAGCCATCTTCGTTTTCCTACCAACCTCTTTCTTGCTGAGGAATCCACGATTTATGGCCTGAAAAAGTCTCCCAGCCGCTGCTTTTCGAGTGGCCAACTCTTCTTTGATGCCTCCCTTTCGGTCTATAATAGCTCCGAGATATTTAAAGTGGTCGACCTGCTCCAGGACCTGTTCTCCCAACTTAATCTGATGTTTTCTTTCTTCTCGTGATATCACCATGGATTTTGTTTTAGAGCTGCTTATGACCATCCCTCTCTTCTCCAGCTCTTCCTTCCAGAGGAACCCTTCCTTAGCCTTTGTTGTTTTCAATCTGTTCCTGCATAGCTATTCTGCTTTTCATAGTACATTATGTTGGACTTTCAAGTGTTCTCATACGAGTCCTATCCATCTTTTTCTGTGTGTCTTGCTTTCTTTGACAGTTTTGAGGCATGGTTCTTCTGTTTCTTTATTTATATTTGTTTTCTGCTATTTTTTGTGATGTACTGTTTCCTTAATTCAAAATTTATTGCTACAGTGAATCAAGAGATTTCCTTAATTTCTTTCCAGAATCATTTGTTTCAGGCACTTGTCTGATTCTTTGAACAGTTTCTTAATCCAGATGTTCACATATTGCTTTTGCATTAGCAGGCAGAAAGTTTATGGCTCCCTTTTTCAGTCCAAGAATTGAATGAGGTGATCACAATTCAAATCTACTCGAATATTCTCCATGCTGTAGACTTTTTCGTGGCACAGATCTTCCTAGATCTCGCCCATTGGAACAGTGTGCTTTGATCTACTGACAAAGAACTCTCACATGTCAACCTCGTCCTGCGAATTTTCATATCATTTTATATAGAGAATTTCCTACCACAGATGCATGGGTATTCTAGCTGTTATTCAGAAATTAAAGTTAGTTCAGCTGGCTTGGCCAATCTTATTAGGTTATCTGTGGATTCAAACACCATTTCTTTCTCTCTCTCCCCCTCCTTTTAGAAAAAGTGAATCCTATGGGAATTTTTTTCTGTATGGGTCACAAAGCAGTTTACTGCTTACAGGATGCCAGCCTGGTTAGGAGTTTCAGGTCTTCCCAGTGTTATCTGTCTCTCTAGAAGTCAACTAATCTTTCCCAGTGTCATCTTTCTTTCCAGAAGTCCATGGGTCATTTCCTGTTGTTAGCAGTCTAGCATTTAGCGGTGATAATAAACTATGTATAAAGTATGTATTGTGTAATTCAGATTAGTAAAGTGTCATAAATTGTGTTATGTAGTAATATATATTTGCAGAAAATAACATATTTACTTGGTTGATTTTCATTTATTCCATGTATATAGTTTATTCTGACAGTAAACTTAAAAGAAAAGGCCAAGTAAAATTATTGTAATTTTCACTGAAGATTTTTTTGTCTACAAAATTACTGTGTTATATAAATCTATTTAAGGTAACTGGTTGACTAAATTAATCACTTGCGCCCTGTAATTTATTAAAAAAAAAGAAGGAAAAATGGTATGGAGTACAATTTTAAAGTGAACAATGAGCTTGAATTTTTCTAGTTTAACGTCTGTGTTCAAAAGTCAATTCATACTTGTTTTTTTACTTTTTATTTAAATTACTTTTCCGACCAGTTTTACAGCAGCCTCCCTAAGTATTCACACATTCTTTTGCCTAGTAGAAGCTAAAGAGTTGTTATACCTCTGCTTGGGTTTATTGTGACCAAATCCAGACATGTATTCAGATATAGATCACAAAGGACACATGAACACTAATGCAAGACAAACCAGTGCTTTGAGATTTCATTTTAACTCCTTAAGACCCAGTGCCCCATATATGGACCATTATACATGATTTTATTAAAATTTATATTAAAACATTGTTTGCTGCCATGTGTGTTATACTTGGGTCATTGCAGAACTAGATTAATGCCTTTCAGGTTTGTGAACAAATTACATTATACAATAAGTATTCTATCTTAAAACCCTGAACAATGTATACATTTTAGTAGAAAATGAAATTCTTGGGCTTTAAGGGGTTAAATGAAATTCTTGGGCTTTAAGGGGTTAACAAATTTTGTCACAGTGTATCCTCTAAAGTTATTTTGGAAGACTTCACCAGTACAACCACCCTTGCTGCCCACACATACAAGCACATACACATATATGTTATGAAGCTATTTCTAGGAAAAAATCTGCTCTTGAGTTAGGAAAAGCAATGCAGCAAGGAAGGGACCTGGTCACCCCACCTCAATAGAAAAATGCTGGACCTAACACAGTCAAGTCTCTAACACTTCACTCCCTAAAGGCGGTATGTGCTATGGGACAACCTTTACCTTTTTAAATTTTCTATATCTCATAATTAGCAAAGCAGGCGATAAGCCAACATTAAAGATAAGAACAATTGGGAAAATTCTGGAACAGGTCAAAAGTTTCTTATATCTTGGTCAAATAATAACAGAAGATGTGAAACAGGAATCAAGAAGAGAATAGGAATGACCAAAGAATCATCAAATGCTATATGATGTAGAAACGTGGTCAACGAACAAGCAGTTAGAAGAAACATTTGAGGCCCTCGAGATGTGAATATAGACTGGGCCTCGTCCCATGGAAAGAGAAGAAAACAAATAGAGGTCACAGAAAACTTAGAAATGAGAAGAAAAGAAGGAGATCAAAATTAGACTGCTGTAATACTTTGACCAGGTAAAAAGACATAACATCTTACTGAAGACCATAATAGAGGTCAGAGTTGATGGTAAACGTGCATGATGAAGACAGCTCTATAAGTGGGAAGATAACATCAAGAGATGGACAGAAAAGAGTATCAGAGTGCACCATCAAGACATGAGACAGAAGACGGAGATCAACTGCAGCCGACCTTCGATGTGAAGATGGCACCTGATGATGATATCTCATTATTTATGAACATTTATGTTGTTTTTTTAAATATTTTTGTTAATATTTGTTACTGATATTGAAATGGAACATGATTGCCAAAGTGTAATTTATATTGTGATAACTTTCAGACACCTTTACCAGCTGTAGACGTTCAGCAAGATACAAACAGTGGCATTTTGTGTTCTGATGCAGAAGAAGAGGGAAAAGAGGAAATTACTCTAGAAACTCTTCTCTCAAAAGTAGGACTTCAGGACAAAGTCAGTCTGTTCCAGGAGGAACAGATTGATGTTGAGTCATTGGTAGGTGTAGACAATAGTTTAAAATAAAATATATATATATTAATATATATTAATATCATATTGCTCATTTGCTTCTCTGGTCAAAGTTACTGGGACTTTATAAATTATTCTCTCAGAAGCAGGATGTCAGGACAAAGTTACTGGGACTTTAGAAATTATTCTCTCAGAGGCAGGATGTCAGGACAAAGTTAGTCTTTTCCAGGAGGAAGAAACTGTTATTGGGAGGTGTAGACAGATTTTAACAAAAGTATCACATATTAATATTATTATCGTCACTGTACAGTTAAAAGAATTTCTCCTATAGTTACCCTTTTTCTGTTGTGGTATTATAATGTTGTTGTTGTGGTTACTTCATGAATGATTGTTGCTGTATAGTTGTAAAAATCTCTCCCATAGTTACTCGTTTCCAGTTGTAGTATTATAATCTTGTTGCTTTTTACTTTATGAATTATTGTTACTATATAGTTCTAAGAATCTCTGTCTTAGTAACCCTTTTCCTGTTGTGGTATTATAATCTTGTTGTTTTGATTACTTCATGAATTATTGTTATAATATAGTTCTAAGAATCTCTCCTATAGTAACTCTTTTCTTGATGGCCATATGTGCTTTCCATTATATCTTATAAAGATGCCTCCTCCATTCTTTACTGCCCCCTCTGCGGATCCATCTGTGTAAATGTTTTGTCCATTCCTTGGGGTTGTATTTTTCTTCAATCATCTCCTGAGCCAAACCTTTTAGTTGGGAGTTCTTTCTTTCTTATTCCAGGGTATTCTATCCTGTTATGAGATAAATTTGCTAGTTTATAATTTTCAACTCATAATTTATGAATGTACGTTGTTTTTATTGGCAGATAATGTGCACTGAAAATGATCTCAAAGACATTGGTCTACCCATGGACCCAAGGAAGAAACTCATAGGATTCTTGAAAGAGGAGCAAGAAAGAAAGGTGAATGCTTGTTAATGACTTTTCATGTTTGTCATGTTACTGACAAATTTCTTATATCATGTTAGAGTCGCATTGCACAGTTACCTGTCAGTCTTATGAGCCTTTCATCAGATACCATTAGAGCTAGTCCATAGACATTTAATTCTTATTTTTTGTCTTAACCCTTTCGCATGCCAGTTCCTTGCACTGTTTACCCCTTACAATTCTCCCTCCTGAGGAACATGGCAACAAAATCAGGTAGTTGTAGAAATGTCTCAATAACATTCTTATTTGGACACATAGATTGACAAAACCATTCATTTTCTCGAAGGAAATTGAATGATCTTAACAATGACAGAAGTTTTTGTTTTAAAATATGAATTTAATTTTTTAAAATAAGAGAAATTTGAGAAAATAAAGAAAAAAGTGAATAATTTCATGTTTCATATTCATTCATAACCCTCCACTCCCAAAGGAGCATAGGCCTTCAACAAACACATGCCAAGTCCTTCTGTCACGTGCCATCATCTCAAGTTCCTTCCACGTTCTCCTGATCATTTTCATCTCTGTTTCCAGCTCTCTTCTCCATATGCTTCTTGGTCTACCTCTGCCTCTCTTGCCCTGGGGGTTTCAGAACAAGGACTGCCTTGTAATGCTATCAACAGGTTTCCTCAGTGTGTGTCCTATCCATCGCCATCGTCTTCTTCTCATCTCTTGTTCCACTGGCACTTGTCTAGTTCTTGTCATCAGTTCCACGCTGGTAACCTTGTCATACCATTTTAATCTCTCTATTCTACACAAGCACCCATTTATGAAAGTCTGTAGCTTTTTGGTTGTTGTCTTTGTTGTTCTCCATGTCTCAGAGCCATACAATAGGACTGACTTCACATTTGAGTTGAAGATTCTTATTTTCGTGTTGGATCCAATTTCTCTTGATCTCCATATATTTCCCAATGCAATAAAAGCTCCTCTTGCTTTTTGTATTCTTATTTTGATATCACTGTCTGTCCCTCCAACTTTGTCTATATTGCTGCCAAGATTTGGGTACGATTCTACATCTTGCATTGGTGCTTCTTCAAGTTCAACCCTGTTTTCATTACCTGCATTTATTCTCATTATCTTTGTCTTTTCCCTGTGTATTTTCAGACCCAATTGCTGTGACCTCTCATCGAGTGTTTTCAATTTGTCCTGCAGCTGATTACGGTTATGGGACAGAAGAACCAAGTCATCAGCAAAATCCAGATCATCCAACTGCTTAGTCAGAGTCCACTGGATTCCATTTCTGTTGTGTGTTGTCGATGATCTCATAACCCAGTTTATTGCTAATAAGAAAAGAAATGGGGACAGGAGGTATCCCTGTCGCACTCCTGTTCTTATCCCAAATGGTTCTGTAAGCTGCCCTTCATGAAGAACTCTGCATGTCATGTCTTCATATGTTTCCTTTATTAAATTAATGATCTTCAGGGGAACTCCATAATGCCTCATCAATTTCCAGAGTGATTCTCTGTCTACACTGTCAAATGCCTTTTCGTAGTCCACAAATCCGATGTATAATGGTGAATTCCATTTCAGACTTTGTTCAACTATTATTCTCAAAGTGGCTATCTGGTCTGTACAAGATCTGTTTTGTCGAAAACCTGCTTGTTCATCTCTCAGTTTCTTGTCTATGGACTCTTTTAATCTCTCAAGGATAATCCTATTTAATACTTTTCCTGGCACTGATAGTAACATTATTCCTCTATAATTTGTGCACTCTTGTAAATTTCCTTTCTTAGGCAACTTAACCAGATATCCTTCCTTCCATTCTGCTGGTATCTCTTCCTTTTCCCAGACTTTACCAAGTAATTTATATAACATCTCTGTAGCCATGTCGATATCTGCTTTGATGGCCTCTGCTGGAATTCCATCAGGTCCAGACGCTTTTCCATCTCTTAGAAGCTTTATGGCTTTCTTTATTTCTTCCTTCGTTGGTCTTTCACCGTTAATTTGTAGCTCTTCTTCTGCTGGCTGGTTGTCCGGGGAGTTTTGTGGAGCTGGTCTATTGAGAAGGTCCTCAAAATATTCTGTCCACCTCTTCATTTGCTCTTGTTTATTGCTGAGCAGTTTTCCATTCTTGTCTTTTATGAGGCAACTTGTTTGCTTGTATTTCCCTGTCAGCTTCTTTGTGCTGTTATACAGTTCTCTCATATTTCCTTTGGCTGCAGCATCTTCTGCCTCTCTTGCCAACTCCTCAATATACTTCCTCTTGTCTCTTTTGATACTTCTTTTAACTTCTTTGTTTGCTTCTGTGTACACTTCTTGAGCCTTGGCTTTGGAACTTCTGGTTTTGCTTATGTTTAAATCTTCTTTCTTGTTTTTTCTGTCTTTTATCTTATTGATGGTTTCTGTTGTTATCCATGCTTTTTGTTGTCGTTCCCTTTTCCCCAGTATTTCTTCACATGTCTCATTCCATACCGTTTTGATTTGCTGCCAATAGTCTTCTGTATTCTCTACATCTTCCAGCTGTTGGAGCACTTGGAATTTGTTGGATATTGTGACCGCAAATTTGTCTCTTGTTTCTTGATTTCTTAGATGTCCTACATTAAATTGTTGTCTATAATTATGCATTGTTGCATATCTCTTCGGTTTCATTTTTACTTTGGCTATCAGAAGGTGGTGATCTGATGCCACATCTGCTCCTCTATATACCTTTACATCCTGCAATGATGATCTAAACTTCTTGTTTATGCATATATGATCAATCTGATTTTCTGTTCTATGGTCTGGTGATATCCATGTTGCCTTGTGTATTCTCTTATGTGGAAACATGCTTCCTTCTATAGCCAGTTGATTTGAAGCACAGAAGTTTGAGAATAGTTCCCCATTTTCATTCATTATTCCTAGCCCCTGTTTTCGCATGACTTCTTCAAAGCAGCTGTTGACTGTACCTATCTTTGCATTCATGTCACCCATCAAAATTGTGATGTCTCTTCTTTTTACTTTTTCCATAATTTCCTGTAGTCTAATATAAAATGCTTCTTTCACAGACTCTTCTTTGTCATTAGTTGGTGCATAACATTGGATGACATTTACAAAACAGCTAAAAAGAAAATAAATGTAAATGTAAATTTCATGTTTACCTTGATTTATTCATGTCTGTGTCATTATTTTTGCCTATAACCTCATTGTTTCAGGTACAGCATCAATGGTGCATAGTAATCCAGCAATATGAAGTCATAAAATCCAATAATTTGAAGAAAAACACACATAATCCAAAAAGGGGAATTAAAAATTTAAAAATGAAATTGTCAATCTACACATGTCTTTGCCACCACAAATGTCACATACTGTAACACTACACTCCAGTTTCAACATTGTTATCACTAGTGTCACTGTCTTAGTCTGAATCTTGTTCATTCTGTTCACCACTACTATCATCACTGCTTTCCAATTCTCGCTCATTTCCATTCAAAATAGAAGTCCACGAGTCCTCACTATTCATATGAAAAACTTCACAAAAAATCACTAACGGCGTTTATCAGCTTCAAACCTTGTGTAACAGGACGTGCAATGCAAGTTTTTAACGGGAGGTATTCATTGTACAGAAATATATGGGGAGCATAGGCCTTTAACAAACACATGCCAAGTCTTCCTGTCCTGTGCCATCTGCTCCTAGTTCTTTCCATGTTTTCCTCATCATTTTCACCTCTGTATCCAGCTCTCTTCTCCATGTGTGTTTTGGTCTACCTCTGCCTCTCTTTCCCTGTGGATTTTAGAACAAGGACTGCCTTGTAATGCTATCAACAGGTTTCCTCAATGTGTGTCCTATCCATTGCCAGCATCGTCTGCTCAACTCTTGTTCCACTGGTTCTTGTTATCAATTACACATTTGTGACTTTGTCATACCATTTCAGTCCTTCTATTCTATGCAAGCACCCACCTATAAAAGTCTGTATCGTTTTGGCTGTTATTTCTGTTGCTCTCCATGTCCCAGAGCCACACAATAGGACTGACCCGACATGTGAGCCAAAGACCCCCATTTTGGTTTGGACTTGATTTCTCTTGTTCTCAATATGTTTCCCAACGCAACGAAAGCCCCTTCTGCTTTTTTGTATTCTTATTTTGACATCATTGTCTGTCCCTCCAACACTGTCTATATTACTGCCAAGATATGTGTACGATTCCACATCCTTTAGTGGTGTTTCTTCAAGTTCAACCTTGTTATCATCTGCATTCACTCTCACAATCCCTGTCCCCTCCCTGTGCACCATCAGGCCCACTTGTTGTGACCTCTCATCGAGAATTTTAATTTTCTCTTGCATCTGATAATATGGTTATGGGACAGAAGAGCTGTCATCTGCAAAATCTAGATCATCAAGCTGTTTAGTCAGATTCCACTGGATTCCATTTCTGTTGTGTGATGTTGATGAGTTCATAACCCAGTCTATTGCTAGTAAGAAAAGAAATGGAGACAAGAGGCATTTTGCTGATACGGGCTACAGCCATGTGAAAAAGTTAAAATTGTATTTAGTAAATGACTGCTAAGGTTTTACGGGAAGAAAGAAGCAATAGAAGGCTGAAAGACGCTTAGATAACTGTTCCTGTTTTTAACATATGACAGCAATTTGGAAGACTAAACAGAAAATAAAGAATTGATCTCAGTTGCCCTCCTTTTTTAAATTTGTACATCGACATTTAGCGTAACATGATGGTAGAGAATTTA
Organism: Oreohelix idahoensis; assembly: GCA_024509875.1. Taxonomy (NCBI): domain Eukaryota; kingdom Metazoa; phylum Mollusca; class Gastropoda; order Stylommatophora; family Oreohelicidae; genus Oreohelix; species Oreohelix idahoensis. Next base: position 36,425 of record JAMPIV010011975.1, read on the forward strand.
CATGCAGGAAAGAGCTGTGCATTGCCAGACTGAAAGCTTTCAATGAAGGAAGTAATGTTAAATTAAAGCATCACTTAATTAAAGCACTGTACATGTAATAGTTTGGTACTCACTGGATTTAACTGAGAAGACTCACAGAAGTTTAAGAGAAGAAAAAGTGAGAAATGTAGGTCCAACATATTTTAAAAAAGATCATATTATTTAGGGACAACCACCAGTGTTCAGAGTGGAGACAAGAAAGCACTGGCACAATGTTGAAAAAAAACAAACAAATAAATCTTTAGAATGGAAACAAGAAAGTGGTCGGGGAAAATATAATATTTATCATTCGACTTATAATAAAGTCTTGAATTAACTAGCCTAAAGAATGGAAGCAAAAAAGTTCTATAACAGAACACTGAATCTTCCAGAATGAATATAAAAAGATCTGTAATATAGTACTTCATTGACCATTCATCAGAATGGAAACAAGCAACTTAAAATGAAAAAAAAAGCTATGCAATGGAATATTTATCACTTGGATCATCATCATCATCATATAGAGCCACCCCTGCAGCTGGTCCCTTTGCAGGAAGTCTGCAGTGAAATACAGATTTTGTTTGTTGCACCAAAGCTTCGTATACTCTTGCAGCTGTGGTTTCTGTGACAATTTGTTTTACATGATAAGGTTGCTATCCCAATGAAAAAGAACCTCATATTAGTTAGCTGTTACAATATGTGTACCAACGGGCTGATCACCCGTTTGCCAGTCACTTCGATTACGGAAACAACAGCAAATGGATTGATTTGCCGTTGCCCTAAAGACGCCAATAGGCGTGATGGGAAACAATGGCAAAGAAAACCTATCTGCTGTTGCCCTAAGATGCCACTAGGCGTAATGGCCACTGACTGCTTTGACGGTCGGTGGCTAAGGACGGAAGAAGAAGAAGAAGACAATATGTGTGATGGGGCAGTAATCCCATTCTTTCTTTTCTCCTCAGAGACTCCAGGCATTACAAGGGGCAATTATTTGGAAAACTTTTCCCATTTTCCTATAACTCTTGACAGAGGTTAAAAAAATGTTGACTAATATTGATTTATCCTAGGAAAAATCAAAGGAACTGGCTGATAAAAAGAAGAGAGAAGAGAAGGAAAAGGTTGAGAGGGAAAAGAGAGCAGCAGATGTTGCCACAAATGGTATGGGCAGCACTTCTCCTGATGGGTAAGAGTTTAAAACTATAACTGTCAGTTTTCTGCATTAAAAATACCTTAGAATAAGAGTTACAAATATAAACGTAGAGTTACTGCAGTTATAACACTTAGTATAGGTCAAGAAATTTGTTCCCTTTTTGGACCTTGACGAACGTACCCCGAACTTATATTCAAGTCAAAAAAAAAAAGATTTATGAAACCGGTTTGTGTTGCCCCCCCCCCCCCCCCCCCAATCCCTTACTGCCACAAACTGATATCCTTCAGATATAAACTTGCTGCTTCATTAAAAGTTGTTATCTTCTTCTTCTTCTAGCGATCGCATCTTTGATGATTACACCGTCAGACGAGTTCTCATGATGAATTCGACTGTTATTTGAAGTTCCTCTTTAACTCCATATAGCTTTGAGTTTAGTGTTGAGTCATTGGGCCAGTATATCTTTCTTAACTGGTCATACAGAGGACAGTCCTGTAGAACATGCTCAGCAGTTTGTTCGTTTAATCCACATGTGCACAGTGGTGAAGCAGACAATCGTAGCTTGTGCATGTGTTTATTCAGTTTGTTATGCCCTGTCCTGAGGCGAAAAATAGTTATCTGTCCCTGCCGGTCGAGAGTGTGATAGTCGTCTTTGGGTTTGTTCTGTTCTCTTCTGATAGTCTGGATAGCTCTCTTTTTCTCAAAGTATGTGACTTCATTATCTTCTTGTTCACATTCTCCTCCCTTTTTTGCAAGTTTATCTGCCTTTTCATTTCCGGGTACACCACAAAGAGATGGTACCCACTGAAGTATGGTTCTCTTTTTGGCAGCTACCTTGTTTAGTTCATTTCTCAGATGTGGGAGTTTACCACCCTTGAGAGCTTGCAGGACAGACAGTGCATCTGTGAGGATGACTACCTGGTGGCAGTCAGAGTTGGTGTTAAAAATCATATTTGCAGCTTGCTCTAGAGCTTGAACCTCAGCTGTATAGTTGGAACAGAATTTACCAGTGGGAATGTGCCTAGTCTCATAGTGGTTGTCAGGATATGAGATAAAGATACCGGCACCTCCATTCCTAACAGCATTAGTTGCTGATCCATCTGTATAGGCATGTATCCATGATTGATCGGGATAGCTTTCTTGGATCATACTCAACAAGTTGTTATCAAAATATCTTAAGAAATACATGTAAGTCACAAATTTCAACTGGAGTAAGCCTTGTTGACCAACCTCCTTCATTTGATCTATCAGCAATACCATTACTTCTTTCACTGGATTCAATTTCGTCAGAGTCTAAATATGCCCTTATTCATTATCCACATATGATTTGGCCGCCCGGTTAGCATCCTGATCAAATAATTAGTCTGCCTGGAAAGCCTTGGCTTTAAAAAAAAAATTATGAAAAATCAAAATTTCGATCACCTTCTAAAAAAAAAAAAATTATGAAAATGGAAGTATTTTAATGTAGGCATACCAGAAATTATTTAAAACTCAAGTCTAACTAGAAACCAAGATCTCATTGCTACTTAGCATCCCGATCACATGACAAGTCACTTCTCAGATCCCAAAGCATATATTTAAAAAAATCATATCGATCGCCTAAAAAAAAAAAAAAAATTCTGAAGAAAAAAAACGGAAGCATTTTAATGTAATGGAAATCTATTTATAACTCAGGGCTTGCTAAATACAGAGACCTCGATGCTACTTAGCAACGACCGACAACAGTAATAATGACTTTCTGGGCGTCGAACGAACAAACTTTATTTTCAAAGTGTTGAGAATTGAGCACGCAGGCCCATCCGACATTCTGCCCTTCCTTTCTCTCATTTTTTATACCGAGTTGATTTATTCTCACATGCATTTTAAATAATAATGGGGTGATTTCAAGCCTTTTAAACGGGAATGGGTTAAAGTGAAAGTGAACAAAATTTGCAGAAAGCCAACGAAATTCCAGTGCAATGTGGGAATTCAGAATCGACAAAAATCTCATTCGACTTATAATAAAGTCTTTAATTTTGGACAGTTTTTAAGTACTTCTTATAGTCCAATCGACTTATACTCAAGTATATACGGTAATTTTTTTAAATAACCAAGATCTGCTTACTCGGAGCAAGCAAGAGGACATGCACACCATCATAGCTGGCAGACGCTGGAGCTGGGTTGGCCATGTCCTCAGAAGAGACCCCGATGCCATCACAAGAACAGCTATGCTATGGACCCCTGAAGGAAAACAAAAGAGAGGCTGACCAAAAACAACTTGGCGGAGGACTGTGGAGGCTGAGATGCAAAGAATGAACCAGAGTTGGGGCACTGTACGAAGGATGGCCACCGACCGAGCAAAGTGGAATCAATTTGTTGTTGCCCTACAAGACGCCACCAGGCGTGATGGCCACTGACTGCTTTGACGATCGGTGGCTAAGGATCAAAGAAGAAGAAGAATATACGGTAATAGTAAAAAGTATAACTGCTAAGTTTATATAAAATATATTTCAAATTTAAAGTGATCTGTAATATATTTATTGTTCCTATACGTTTACTTCATTGATTGTGAGTTTCAAGCAATTTGTAACATTTTCACCATTAAATTTCTGTAATTGTCCCATGATTGTCTGGCAATATGTAACATATTTTTTGTCCATTACACTTATTTCATTGTTTCACAAGTTTAAAGTGATCTGTGACACTTTTTTTTGTTTCCTCTTCTTTTATTGTTTCATGAGTTGCAAGTGATTTGTGATACCACATTCTTTGGTCTCATACACTTCTTTTATTGTTTCACGAGTTTGAAGTGCTTTGTAACACATTCTTTCCCCTCCCCCTTACATTTCTTTCATCGTTTGATGAATGTCAGGTGATCTTTGATGCAGTTGTTGTCCTAGTAATTTCTTTTATTGCATCATGAGTTTCAAGTGATTTGTATCATCATTTTTGTCATACATTTCTTTTATTGTTTCATGATTTTCATGTGATCTATAATGTAGTGTTTCACTATATATTTCTTTCATTGTTTCAGTAAATACAATATATTTCTCAATAGTGGCCAGTACATTGCTGCCAAATACATTCAGGGTCAGTTTGGTGTTGGACAACTAAAGATAAACTACCCTCAGCTTGACTTTACGCCAACAGCTCTATTTGCCCTGGGTTCACCTATTGCTGTGTTCTTGTCGTTACGGGGTGTGCAGGATCTGGGAGAACTGTTCCAACTACCCACCTGTTCCAGGGTCTACAATGTATTTCATCCTGTAAGAGGACATAGTTTTGTTAAATAAACTGAACTTTGACCTGTAAACATTTTCAGTTTCCAACTGTTACTCACAGAACCATGTGTATTGATAATGTTACAGTAACTCTTGGTAATCGTTACTTTTCATTTTTTTTAAAAAGTCCTCATGGGAAGTAAATTTGCAGTGTGTAAAATTTAACCCTAGATTACAAGCATATTTTGTTTAGAAAATGTTCTCAGTGTGATTATACTACTCATGAACACAGTTATAAACAGCAAACAAATGTTAAAGAACATAAGTTATGAACAGAAACCATTCAAGTGGAGAAAAGCATGTTTGGCGGCATAGAGACAAAGATAGATGCTTTAATCAACGTTTAGAAAGCAGAAGGCATGATTTAGTAGCATAACAGTGATTTGAATGATGAACATTTATAACTTTTCATTGAATAATTTTATCTCATGCACAGAATCTTATCATTTAATTTTTTCGAAATCCCTAAACTCTCCTACCATTTCCTTGTTTCTGTCAGAAACCATTTCATATCTTCTTTTGTATGCTCTTACCACTTTGTTTTTAAAGTGTGTTACTCACATTGTATTCATTTTTTTTTTTATTTCTCTTCCATGGATAATCACAACAGTTTGATCCAGTGGTAAGTACAGTCTCATAAATAGATTTATTGATTTAGAGGGCTTAATTAATATTTGGTCAAAAGTCAGGACGTTTGAGATTGTGGGTTATTGATTTACTCAAGGGAAGACAGTGTCATAAATAGATTTATTGATTTATAGGGTGTTACCGGTGGTTTTTCTTTACTGGACTGTCACTGATGTTGTCAGGGCTGTCGGGCTTACAACATGTGGCCGACGCATTTCTTTGTAACGTGAATATGATGTGTGCCGTTTAACTTTGGCGTATGTTGATGATCTGAATAATAATGATGGAACCCGGTAATTCTGGATGGGTCAACATAGCATGACCAGCTGGTAACGTATAAACTCTGCACTCGTTGGAAGAGTTATGGATGATAACATATTTTATTCTTGACGAGACTTATAACAGTAGTTCAGAACATCTTCAGTAGCGTAGACATGGCACAAATGTACATAGCAAGATTACATTCACCAGAGGCGTTGACTGACTGCACTAACTGTTACCACATCAAGGTTAACGGATTGGTAGTATACACGGTTCTGACGAAGTGTCCATGTTAATATTCTTTACGTAGTTATCTATATTCCTTTACACTTCAATCAGCTCCTAGCATTAGTGGGATGCACTAGCAACTTGACATATCTGGTCAAGTTGAAGCTCTGCCATAACGTTACAGGAGACCAAGTATCGGAGGCAAGATACTTAAAACGAGCCGTTTCTGGCTAAATATTCAAATTACAAGCTTCTTGGCATAGCTCCCTCAAGAAGAGTGTATTCATCTTTCAGATGATCATAATTGCTACATATTCGTGTCTTCCCTTGACTTGGGTAAGAACACCATAATCAATCACGTCTATACACGACGCTAGTTATCTGGATCTGCCCCTAGTACGTTGCCCGTATAGCAACAAATCGCTGCGACCTACCGCGCCATACCCGTTTAATAATGGTGCACAGTCGTACACAAATAATATAACATACAATTATCCTAGATGCGCTCAAATGTGCATCAACAAAATACCAGACGTGCAAGTGAGGATCTCAAACATTTAACTCCCCATCTATGAATATAAAATAACTTAACATAGGGCTTAATTAATATTGGGTCAACAGTCAGAATGGTGGAGATTATGGGTTACCATATTAGTGAAGGAAAAAAGTGGAAGGCTGTGGAAATTGTTGTGGCAAATCTTGGAGACCAGTTTCAACGAAAAATTGAAATACTTTGAGAGATATAAAAGGACTTACATGGGACATAACATACGAGAGAGCTACAGTCAGTTATAACAATGTTTTCTGTAGTTGACAAACATAATACTCAGAAATAGTTCTGTTAGACAGGTCAGATGTGTCTGAGCATTGCATGAAAAGTGACTGCAATGAAAATTAATGTAAGGGGAAAGAATTTGAAGATAACAATGTAATAATAAAGGATTAAAGTGTTTAATGGTTATTTCCACAAAAGATGGTTATTTATTTGAGATAAAAATGAAGAATTTAACAGATTGTGTAGAAATGTGCTGATTACTAATATGACCGTTATCTTTCACATTCATCATCATGATTTTACTTTGCACTCCTTAAGGAGTATGTAGACACCACTGCAGCTGGTCCCCATGCAGGAAGTCTGCACCATGCAATCCTCATACTCCTACAGTGGTGGTTTCTGTAACAATTTGTTTTACATGATGAGGTTGCCAGCCTCATGCACTACCTCATATTCATAACCCTCCACTCCCAAAGGAGCATAGGCCTTCAACAAACACATGCCGAGTCCTCCTGTCACGTGCCATCATCTCAAGTTCTTTCCACGTTCTCCTCATCATTTTCACCTCTGTTTCCAGCTCTCTTCTCCATGTGTTTTTTGGTCTACCTCTGCCTCTCTTTCCCTGTGGATTCCAGAACAAGTACTGCCTTGTAATGCTATCAACAGGCTTCCTCAGTGTGTGTCCTATCCATCGCCAGCGTCTTCTTCTCAACTCTTGTTACACTGGTTCTTGTCATCAATTTCACATTTGTGACTTTGTCATACCATTTCAGTCCTTCTATTCTATGCAAGCACCCATTTATAAAAGTCTGTAGTTTTTCAGTTGTTGTTTTTGTTGCTTTCACATTACTGCAAGGTATATGTTTTTGAGCTGATTAAAGTGTTTAATTGTTATTTATGCACAGGATAGTTATTTGAGATTTTAAAAATTAAGATTGTAATGGATTGTTTAGAGATTTGCTAGTTGTGTTAATGACTTTTATTTGTCACATTTATCATCATCATTTTTCCTCCTTGCTCATTATGGAGTATGGAGATTCCACTGCAACTGGTCCCCTTGCAGGAAGCCCACACCAAGCATTCACATGCTCCTGCAACGATGATTTCTGTTGTAGTTTGTTTTACATGATGAGGTTACCAGCCACATGCACTACCTCATATTAGTGGCCTTGTATGACATGCCTGAGGGAGTAGTGGTCCTGTTTTTGTTTGTCTCATTTGAGACCCCTCAGGAGCTACATGGGGCACCTGTCACATTACCAAAAGGTATTTTATTTATGAGGTGATGATGTAGTTCATCATTTTTCTTCCTAAGGCATACAGACTGGAACCGCTGATCAGACCTAATACTGCTACTCTTAAACCTGTGCTGATTGCTCACTACAAGGGCAGGAAAAGGCTTCATTTAGGTAATGCTGGCAGTGCTATAGACACATAGACTTGTTTACCACTAGAAGTAACCTTTATGAAGTAGTAGTTCAGGTTGTTGTAAGCTGTTGAAAGTGAGAGGTTGTGAAAAGACATGAAAAACACTACTGCACACGCTAAACTAGGGACTGAACAAGAAATTTGTTCTTCATTTTGAGTGATCTTATGATTGAAGAAGGAAACAGTTTGACCTACTTGAGAAGCAACTTGGAGAAAGAAGGAGGTAAAACCAGTTTGTCGGTGCCAGGATAAATAATGCGAGATTTACCTTCAGCTTCCTTAGATCATTATGGAACTCTGTACCTCTTTCCTAAGAAAGAAAAATTACGCTGTTCAAATTACTTACTTAGTCTTTCCTCTTCTACCCTGGGGTGTAGAGGTTTGCCAGAGAGAATGCCATACTGTCATATTGGCAGCCTTTCTCTTGGTCTGGTTCCATTCTAATCCTCGCTCCTTCAGGGATAGTCTAATGTTGTCCTCCCAGCAAACTCTGGGTTGTCCTGGAGGTCTGGATCCCTGGCTCTTGGTTTCCCATATTTCTTGTAGTATCTAGTCTTCTTCCATTCTGCATATATGGCCAAACCATTGTAGTTGGGACAATTCTACTTGGGAGGGCTGGGTTTTGAGGCCTTGCTGTATCGTCTGGCTGCAGACCATGTCTCTTCTTATTAGGTAACGGAACCCGTTACATGTCCATTGAGGCATATTGGGAATATGGTGTTAGGCCCATATTATCTTGACCGTCAGCACACTAGGGGTGATGTGGTCGGCATCACGCTGGCCGCCTTAACCTTCCCAGAGTTGATCTGGTACCCATTTGGGGCTGCGTCGACCCAGGAGCTGTTTATGGCCTAAAAAATTCCCACCTCATCTGGGGATCGAACCATAGACCACTGCGCTAGGAAGCCAGTGCACTAACCACTATGCTACCGCAGCTCCTACTCTTCTTATTACTTCAACCATTATCCTCAGATACCTCATTTCTGAGGTTTGGAGCTGGCTTTAGTGGGTTGTAGTCATTGCCTGCATCCATATGCCAAGACTGGGACATAAGTGCAGCGGTATACAACCATCTTCGTCCATTTGCCAATCTCTCTTTTCCTGAGGAATCCTTGATTTATTGCCTGAAAGTCTCCCAGCTGCTGCTCTTTGGGTAGCCAACTCTTTTGTGATGCCTCCCTTCCAGTTTATAATAGCTCCAAGGTATTTAATGTGGTTGACTTGTTCCAGGACCTGTTCTCCCAGCATAATATAATGCCTTTTTCCTTCTCTTGAGATCACCATAGTATTTGTTTTGGAGCTGCTGATAACCATCCCTCTTTTCTCCAGTTCTTCCTTCCAGACTTGCAGGTTGGATTGAAGATGTGTCTCTGATTTAGCAATCAGGGCAACATTGTCAGCAAATGCTAGCTCTGAAATACAGATCTTGTCTCATCTTACAGTACCCCACTGAATACTTTTCGGTCCTTTCCCTACATGCTTAGTGTAGGCTTCCTGCTAGGGAACCAGTTACAATGGTGGCTGCATGCTCCGTAAGGAGCGCAAATGATAATGATGATGAATGATCACAGAAATTACTGAAGTTTATCAACTATACATACACACACACACACACACACACACACACACACACACACACACACACACACACACACACACACACACACACACACACACACACACACACACACACACACACACACACACACACACACACACACACACACACACACACACACACACACACACACACACACACACACACACACACACACACACACACACACGCCACACGGCACACGGCACACCACACCACACCACGGCACGGCACACCACACCACGGCACACCACACCACGGCACACCACACCACGGCACACCACACCACGGCACATCACACCACGGCACGGCACGGCACGGTCAAAAAGTAATGTCTTGTAATTTTTAATTTCATTCAATAGGCAAGAAAACAGATAAAATTCACATTGAAATGTAGCCCCAAGTCTGAACTTCAAAAATTTATTTCTCAATGTAGTCTCCGTTATTTGTTACAGTTTTTGTCCATCTTCTCACAAGGGCATGTATCCCCGCACGGTAAAAATTTGTGTCCTTTTTCCTAAACCACTGGCCTCAAAGTAATGTCCGCGAAGAGCTTCTTTCAGTGGTCCAAACAGAAGGAAGTCAGAAGGTGCAAGATCAGGACTGTAAGGGGGATGTGGTAATAATGTCCATCCAAATTCTGCAATCGCATCAATGGTGCGTTTAGCGGTGTGTGGCGTGGCATTATCGTGCAACAGTAGTGCAATTCTCTGATCTTTTAATGGGTAAAGTCATCGAAGACGACCTCTAAGCTTCTTCTTTAATGATGTTCTGGACACTGCCTTTACTAATGGACAACATGGAAGAAAGTTCATCCAGTGTTACCCGACGGTCACCACGAATGATGCCATCAACTCGATGAATGTTGTGTGGAGTCACTGCGGTAGACGGATGGCCAGTCCGCTTTGCGTCAGCCATTGAGGATTGACCTACTTCAGCTTCGTCACAACGATGTACCCAACGTCGGACAGTGCTAACATCCACTGTTGAATCTCCATAAACATTCTTCAAACGTTCGTGGATGCGAATTGGGGTCTCGCCTTCAGCATTGAGGAATTTTATGACATAACGTTGTTTTAACCGAACGTCTTTGGCAGCCATTTTTAAACTGTTACAGTGGTGCCACCTGTTACTGAAACAGGTTGGTAATGCTATACAGTGCAGAAGAGTGTTTGAGGAATCCTGCTAAATTTACAAATTTCACACCTATGCAGTATTTACATACATAAAAAATAGGAGGCATTACTTTTTGACCTTCCCTCGTATATATATATATATATATATATATATATATATATATATATATATATATATATATATATATATATATATATATATATATCTGTCTGTCTGTCTGCATGCCTGCCTGCCTGCCTGCCTGTCAGTTAGTCAGTCACATATGGTATACACAATAGTAGATCTCCAATTGTGCAACACTGCATGGTTACATTTTAAAACTGACCCAACATTTGTAAACTTTGTCCACTGACAGAATTTAAAGAGGCGGTATCAAGGTATGGCACCGATATCAAGCAGAAAATAGTAGATTCCTTCAAGAGTACCTGGAATACCATCAATGAATTCGCTCGTGCTCACAGGACAGAGTCTAAAAGCAGCACTATGGAAAATGAGATCCAGTCAGAGATGGATCAGATGATGTCACATATAGCACAACAGCAATCAGACGATGATGGAGCATGTGAGTACATTTTGGATGTCAGCAGTTTTCTATATTTGTCTGTCATGTGCAGAATCTTAACGTAAATGACGAAGTCACTGAGATAAAGTGAGATGTTTTGAAACAGTACAGCAGCAAGTATGAACACATTGTGTTTGAACAGCACACGCTAGTGTTCCTTTTCTAAGATCAAAACATTTTTAATATTTTAGACTTGTGTACATTTTCTATGTGTTTTCTTGGGTCCTTAGATGCTGACTGACAAAGTAATCAGTGACTATCACACCTAGTAGCTTCTTATAAGAGCGGCAACAGACTCTCTCCAATTTGCTCAGTCTGTGGCCATCCATAGCAATTTTGGTGATGGTCAATGCCACTTTTTGAGGACATGACTAACCCAGTTCCAGCAAATGTCTGTTATGATTAGGTGCATATATCTTCTTGATTGCTTGGAGTTAGCAGTTCTAGGCTGTGCTCTTTTCTGGTTCAGTACTGCGTGTTGGTTGATGTGTTGTTTTATTTGTGAAGACTAAAATCTGTTACAAAATGTTCTGAAATGTGATTGTTATTTGTAATTCGTCATCTCTTTGCAGCATTCCATTTGAATAATGATGACCTGGTTTCATTTCAAATAGTATCACATGTTTATTAGCCCTAATTATATATATTATATGTGTGCTTTGTGTGTATATATTATATATATAATATATATATATATAAAAAGTGTCTTCTTCATCCATAGCTATTTCATCAGTGGCAGAAGAGGAGATTGATATGGGGCAGTTGAACGAAGGCCAGAGAGTGGACTATGTGCTACAAGAAGGACCACTTGAAAGCTTTAATGATTATTTATTTGCTCTAGCATCTCATTCATGCTACTGGTAAGATCTTTCTTCAGCTGGTAAACTTTTACTTATTTACTGTAATTTTTTTTACCAGAAATGGTGTTAGTCAGGCATGCTGTTCATCACAAAATTATAGTCTGCTTCTACAGTGATTTCTTTTTCTCTGAAAACCTGTTTAGTCAGCTACCCAATTTCTCACATTGTTTGCTCCTTCAGCCTTGCCGTTTTCAAAAAGCTGTTAGTTATAGTTCTTCACAAAATATAGCATCTTATATGTCATTTGGGACCTCAAGACGCAGCAATAGAGACCGCAGTCAGCGACTCATAGCTTGACTGCCTGCGTCAGGACCAGCGAACCAGAGCTGGTCAAGACCGCACTCCACCTCCACGTGGTGGTCCTGGAAACAGTCTGCAGCTGTGCAGGCTGGCTGAGCGAGTGTGGATCGAAATGGGAAGGCAAACCCGGTCCTAAAAAATGCCGTGCAGAAGTCGGATGTGTCGACCGAAAGGTGCAGATATCGCAGCTACGTTGTAAACAGACACAACGCAACCACCGTCCTTTTCAGGGCGAACGAAGAAGAAGAAGAAGAAGATATGTCATTTAAAAATGTAGCAGTCACCACACCTAACAAAAGGGTGTGAATAATTTTGTTACTTTTTGCTGCTGGTAAAGCATGAAACTTTTCGTCTTAGTTCAGTCTATCCATTTGTAGTTCTCTCTTTTGTCTCGTAAATAACTACATGGCTGCTAATGGAACTAAAGTAGTTCTCCTGAATCCATTTTATTTATGTTTTTACATCAGCATAATTACATCTGTCACAAATGCTGCTATACTTTCTTCTTCACGTGCCATGCGAACTAATGTAGGCAGTCCTGTCTCCCCACAGTCTATGGTCTTAGGTATTCTCTGCCATTTTCATGTTGAATTCGCACCCATGCCATATTACTGTCAGGTATCTTTTCTCAGTTTCATGCTGTATCACGCGTTTGATTTTTTTCTTTAATGTTTTCAAGCTTTCCGCTTTTTAAAATGTGCTCAATGAAATTGAAATTGCACTTTCTGATTCTTTTTCACTACGTATTTAACATCTTTGAAATATCTTTTTTAGACTTTTTTATTTTTAGCTATATTAACATGTAACTGCCTTTCTGTGGCTCTAGTGTGATCTTCTTGTTTGTGTATTTATCCTCCACAGTTCACATCAATTCCATTTGATGGTTTCAGATCTATATAATATGTGAGAACTCTTTACATCCACCATAGTTTTTTTTCCCCCCACAAAATGCTTTCATTTTTTAAAGTTTAGTATGGGTTATTATTTTCTTTTGCCCTCATGTTATGTGTGTGTTTCACTGTTTGTGTCTTCTTCTTCTTCTTGCGATCGCATCTTTGATGATTACACCGTCAGACGAGTTCTCATGATGAATTCGACTGTTGTTTGAAGTTCCTCTTTAACTCCATATAGCTTTGAGTTTAGTGTTGAGTCATTGGGCCAGTATATCTTTCTTAACTGGTCATACAGAGGACAGTCCTGTAGAACATGCTCAGCAGTTTGTTCGTTTAATCCACATGTGCACAGTGGTGAAGCAGACAATCGTAGCTTGTGCATGTGTTTATTCAGTTTGTTATGCCCTGTCCTGAGTCGAAAAATAGTTGTCTGTCCCTGCCGGTCGAGAGTGTGATAGTCGTCTTTGGGTTGGTTCTGTTCTCTTCTGATAGTCTGGATAGCTCTCTTTTTCTCAAAGTATGTGACTTCATTATCTTCTTGTTCACATTCTCCTCCCTTTTTTGCAAGTTTATCTGCCTTTTCATTTCCGGGTACACCACAATGAGATGGTACCCACTGAAGTATGGTTCTCTTTTTGGCAGCTACCTTGTTTAGTTCATTTCTCAGATGCGGGAGTTTACCACCCTTGAGAGCTTGCAGGACAGACAGTGCATCTGTGAGGATGACTACCTGGTGGCAGTCAGAGTTGGTGTTATAAATCATATTTGCAGCTTGCTCTAGAGCTTGAACCTCAGCTGTATAGTTGGAACAGAATTTACCAGTGGGAATGTGCCTAGTCTCATAGTGGTTGTCAGGATATGAGATAAAGATACCGGCACCTCCATTCCTAACAGCATTAGTTGCTGATCCATCTGTATAGGCATGTATCCATGATTGATCGGGATAGCTTTCTTGGATCATACTCAATGTAGCAGTTCGTTTTTGCAGATCATTATACTCACATCCACTTGTGAGACCACTGACTGTTGTATTAATTTGGAGGGCACTGCTGGCCTGCTCCCATGGTACAGGGTATAGGGTGGGCTTCAGTGGTGTTGTCTTCATGGATAGGTCTTCTTGATGCTGTCTTATAAGTCTTTTCCCCCGATGCACAAAGCTGCTACGCTTTAGACGTCCCAATGCCAGATCATCTAGTCTTGCCTTCATTGGGTGCATTGGCATACTGTTGTACTTTTCCATCTGGATCATGGTTTTTTTGTGTCTCTTCTATGGGACAATGTCTGTAATCCAGCAACCTTCTGCATCTCTGTTATTGGTGTAGTTTTCATGGCTCCTGTAATGAGCCTGAGAGCTTGATTTTGCACCTTGTCCAAAGACTGCAGATGTGAGTTAGCAGCTGATGACCATGCTGCTGAGCTAAACTCTAAGTGTGGTCTTATTACTCCATTATAAATCTTCTTTAGATTTCGTTCATTTGCTCCCCAGTTGGTACCTGCTAATTTTCTGAGTATGCCTAGTCGTCTTCGGGCCTTTCCTTCTGCATTTTCAATATGCTTATTCCATGTAAGCCTTTGGTCAAATGTCACCCCAAGATAGGTGGGGTAGCTTTCTTCCTTGATCACGGTTGTCCCTAGGTGTATGTTAGCTGATTTGTCCTTGGGGGCGAGGGAGAACAGTGTTGTGGAGGTTTTGTCTGTGTTTATTGTGATAAGCCATTTCTCTGCCCATGACACTAGCATGTCTGCTGCCCGCTGCATTCTATAATTTGCTGTGGTGACATTTTCATCAGCGCACCAGAGTACTAGGTCATCTGCATATAAGGCAGCTTTAACTCCTGCAGGGAGATCTTTCACCAGGTCATTGATGTAAACAAGGAAGAGTGTTGGGGAAATTACTCCTCCTTGAGGTACCCCCTGATGGAGCAACACTTTTCTGCTCTGCAGACCGTCAAGAGTGACTCTAGTTCTCCTGTTATGCAAGTATGACTGGATCCATTTCATCATGTTGCCTTGGATTCCACTTCTCCTAAGTTTTGCAATGAGGCCATCTTTCCACACCTTGTCAAAGGCCTGCTTGAAGTCGACCCAGATCGTTAGGACCTTTTTCTTCTCCTGGAAGGCATCTTCTATTGCTTGAGACAAGTAAGTAACTTGGTCTTCTATACTGTAGCATTCTCTAAATCCAGCTTGTTCCGGCACCAGGATCTGCTCAGACTCTAAATACCATTTCAATCTGTGGTTGACTATTCGCTCCATAGTCTTCCCAACACAGCTTGTGAGACTGATTGGCCGGTAACTTGCAGCCTCGGTCTTACATTTCCCTTTCTTTAGTATGGGTATTGTGATGGCTTCTCTCCATACTTGGGGTACCGTTCCTTTCAACCAGCTGTGGTTGAATATCTCAAGCAGTTTTGTCTTTGCTGCTGAGCTCAGATTTACTAGCATTTCGTTGCTGATTTTGTCTGGGCCGGGTGACTTTTGAAACTTAAGCTTGGAAATAGCCTTCTGTAGTTCTCCTAGTGTGATGGGTTCCCTCATTGGGGCAGGAGTATCTGTCTGTCCCATGGTTGCCAGTATTTCTTTTCTTATCTCTCTCTGATGGTCTATGTTAATGGGTAAGTTGCTTTCTGAACTGTATCTTCTAGCAAACAAGTCTGCAGCTTGTTTTCCTCTGAAAAGTTTGCCACCTTCATCCAATGTGATAGTCTGCCTTGGTGAGGAATGCTCTTCATTTAGAGACTTGACTAATCTCCAAAGTTTCCTGCCGTCTTTCTCAAGGTTCAGCGATGCCGTTTTAGTTCTCCAGCTTTTCCGCTTTTCTTCTAGCTTTGTTCTCTGAAACTCTGCTACAGCCTTTTTCCATTTGTTGTGAGTTTCAAGTGAAGGCTGAGACTCTGCGTCCTTTCTAGCCTTGTCCATAGCTTCCTGACGTTCTTGGAGTGTGCTGGACCAGTATGGTATGTAGTTACGCCGGCATCCTTTGGGAATGGTTTCTTTTGCAGCTTGTAGTATGCATCTGTTGAAGTCTTTTACCACTTCATTAATGTCTCTGTTCTGTACCTTGAGGGTAGACAGCAGCGTGTTCACCTGATGCCTGAATCAACCCCAGTTGGCTTTTTTGTAGTTCCCTCTTGTAATGGCTGGGCCTGTACTGAGAGTTGCACTCTGGACAGTAAGAAAGATTGGGCGATGGTCGCTTCCCCCTAGTTGGTCTCCTACTTCTCTACTAATAGATCCAGCTATATCTGGTGTGGAGAAGGCAAGATCTGGTGTTGAGGTTGTGTGCCATCCTCTGGAGTAGAAGGTAGGAGTATCTGTGGCATTATTGACTAGGATTAGGGAGTGATCATCTTGCCAAGTTTCAACCTCTTCACCTCTGTGATCCAGATGGTTATAGCCCCAGCTCTGGGAGTGGCTATTAAAGTCTCCAACTGCTATAAAGTTGGTGGCTGGTACCTGTACAGAGCTGAGACTCAGGGGTTTGTTGTTCGGACAGTAATAGTTCAGGAGTTCTATTTCCATCTTGTCTACCTTTATCTGCAGCAGCTGATATTCTGCTCCATCCATGAAGGTTTTCCTTTCGTGTGCAGGAATGTTATTCCTTACAAGAGTAAGTACTCCTCCTTTTCGTCTATCTTGTCTGTCGGATCTGAAGCATTGATATCCCCTTATTTTAAAGGTTTGATCTGCTTTCAAGTGAGTCTCTTGGATACAGCAAACACTGACTTGCTTCTCATACAAGATGTTTTCCAGCTCTGTCTTTTTGCTGTATCCAGCCTGCTTGCTGTTCACTCCCTCTGCATTCCAGTGCATCATGACAAGTGGCACTCTGGGTTTCTCTTTTTCTGTTTTGTTTTGGTCAGTAGTTCTCCTCCGCCGTCTGTTGACTCCACAAGACGGTCTAGAGGGTCCTCCAGTAGCTGAGGGTGGGCTCTGTCGAGGCTCAGAGCCCGGCACTGCACCTGCCTGGTGGAGCTCCACAGGGCGAGCACCAGAACGAGATTTATTTGACGGTGTACTCTCCATAGAAAAAAAAAAGCGAGTTGCATGATACTGTGGTTTCCGGTGCGCCTTCTGGCCCAGTATCTACGACTTTAGCACCTGTTCAACGGGAGAGTGGGCTCATCCCTAATCTGTTTATGTTCCCAGTAGTAGACTATTCGCAAGCAGCCTGGGGGTGTCACTGCTCTGCGCGGACCTTGTTTACCGAGGCGGCGTCCGAGCTCGTATGGTGAAAATATGGTTGCGTTATCTTCAAAATAGCCCTGTCTTTCCCGTGGCTTTTCTGCCATCCTGCAACTTTGAGTTAGGGAGTTCTGAGCTCCAGTCTCTTTCCCAGGCATTTTATCCTGGCCTGGCACGCATACAGAGGACCCCACTTCTGGTTCTAAGTTAGCAGTTGGGGATAGGTGGGGTAGCACACTGTGCATTCCCCGTCATCCAGGGGGCTCTCCAACTATGCAGAGCTTGCACAATGCTGTGCTCTGGTTCGGGGCTCTCCCAAGGAATCCTCACGTCCTGCACAGAGCCACTTCCCGATACCCACCACCTGCCAACCCTCCATTGTAGAAATCTCCTGCATGCGGCCATCCAGTCAAGAGCCAGTATTAAGTCTGGTGCCCAAGTGATCCCCCCAAGCTCAGTGTGCAATGCTGGGTTCTCATCATGCTGCAACACAGGAGGGATTGTGATGCTCAGCCATCTCTCTCAATTCTGCACCGATAAGTGACATCGGGGACTTAACTTTGCCTCAGTACTGGGAGGCCCCGTTTCCGGGTACACCACACACAGCCAATTGAGGCAACGGTCGCCATGGGCGTGATAGACGACAAACAGTGAAGAATGAGGCAAGAAAGCATTTAACCCATGAAGTGGGGGTGGATTGGTGCAGACCAGAGCATGTACCACTCGCCGGTGGGTTCTGCATCTACACCTATAGGGTTCCACCCACTCCTCAGCCCATTTAGTCTGGCTCCTCACCCAGGACCTGTCCGGCTTGGGTGACCCTGCCAGGAGTAAAACTCCCGCCGGCATAGCTCCCGGGATCATTGAGGCGCTCAAGCTCTCCAACCACGGCAAGGTAGGCTTACATGTGGAGAGACTGTTTGTGTAAAAGGGGAGCAAAAAATGATGACACTGTAGACTACCGCACATGTTATGAGACAGTTAGGTCAAGGCCAGCTATCCCTTCCTGTAAAAACATTACACACAACAACAAAAAAAACAATATAAAAAATGGGTGCGTCAACCAAAGCGAATTCAAATAATTCTACTTGGCCATCTAAATGGAAGAAGCTGCTTTGTTAAGGAGGTTCATGGCACAGCCTAAAGTCAAAAGGAGTATGGGCTGCTGGTTCACCTTTTTCTTCTTGAAAAATCTCCAGATTGTGCACCAGAAATGTTCTAACACTAAACAAGCAAGGGAAAGCTATTTGAGTGGCAGCAGAAATGAGGATTTATAAAATTGACATCCAGGGATTGTGCAAAACATGATGGAACAGAATAGACAGGAAGGCACTGAACATAGGGGAAATGGTGCTGTTCTGAGGATATGAGAAAAAAATGCATACCATAGTGAAAGTGTCTCTAAAGCTGTCAGAAGAAGCAGTGAGAACCAGACGATTATCAGCAACATTGAAATTGCGAAAATAAAAATAAACATCCAATATTATGCACAAAAGAAGAAGACTTTTACACTAGACTTCAATATATCATGGATAAAAAGAGAAGTAAAATCATTACAGTCTTGATGGGTACCTAAAAGCAAAGTTGAGAACAGGCAGTAGAGACTTGGAAGAGATCAAGGGAAAACACAGACTTGATGAAATGAACAGAAATGGAGATTGCACATCAGCTTGTTACCTGGGGCAAGACAATGAGGAGGATTGCAGTAAGAGTATATAATAAACTGTGGGGTTAACAAATATAGGTAATTTACGCCTTTCTAGGATAAAGAAATTGCCTAGGTTATGACCACAAGGCCTTCACCAAGGACATGTGAACAAAAATTAAAGCGACGACAGCCTTTTCCATTTAAGGCTCAAATCATTATCATTCATTTCTTATCATCATCAACATCACCACCACCACCATCATCATCTTCCTTTGCACTCCTTATAGAGCATGGAGCCACCACTGCAGCTGGTCCTCTTGCAGGAAGCCTGCATAGAGCAGTGGCATGCTCTTGCAGCGGTGGTTTATGCATTTAGCATAATTCACACTTTTTTCTTTACTGTTTTTGTCCCTGATAAAGACCTTGTAGTTATAACATGGGCAGTTTATTTATCCTATGTCCTAGTAAAGTATACATTTTTGTTAACCTCATCAGCTATAGGGGAAGTACTTTTCCACAAAAAAGAATCCGTAAAGCAACATTGGTATCACCAGATCACAGGACAGTAAATAAGACTATCATACATACATAAACAAGAAGTTAAGATTATCATTACATGATGTAAAAATATGTAGAGATGGAAATGTGGCATCAGATCACCATTTTCTATTAGCCAAAATAAAAATGACAAGATATTCAACAACACATAGCCACAGACAACAGTTTCATGTGGGATATCTCAGAAATCTAGAAACCATAGAAAAATGTACAATTACAATATCCAATAAGTACCAAGAGCTCAACAACTAGATGATGAAGCAAATGCAGAAGACCACAGGCAATAGATAAAGAATATAAGGAATGAGACGTGGGGAAGTTCTGGGGAAAAGAGAACACCAGCACAGAGGAATATAGTTTCTGCTGGTTTGAGGGAAAATATAAAACAGGATCATCCTTCAGAGATTGAAAAAATACCATAGATATACAATTTAGAGAAGAACACTTTTTCACCAAAACAGATCCTGTACAGACCAAATATCCATACCATGCAAAACAGTTTAACAAAGCTTGGAACTAAACTCACATCTTAACAGTGGATTTGTGGACTATGAAAATGTATTTGTCAGTTGAGACATAGAATCACTTTGGAAACTGATACAACATTTTGGAGTCCCTCCCGTGAGGATCATTAACCGCTTAAGGAAGACATGAAATTCAAAATTCTTTATGAATGACAGTTTACAGAACCATTTGATATTTGAACTTGAATGCGGCGGACACAATTTCACTTCTTACTGACTAGTTTGGATTATAAAAAACAAAGACATCAAACAACAGAAGTGGAATTTAGTGGACTCTGACAAGGAGAACCAGATTTTGCTATTGGCCTGGCTATTGTAATTGTAATCCCTTAATTGTAATCAGATGCAAGACAATGAAAATACTTGATGAGATGTCACAACATTTGAGTCTAAAAATACACTGGGAAAATACAAAGATTATGAGAATAAGTGCAGCAAATAGTAACAAGGTTGCACTGGGAGACACATCCCAACAAAGTGTAGACTCATACATGTATCTTTGCAGCAATATAACCAAAGAAGGGACAGACAGTGAAATCAAAATAAGAATACAAAAGGCTACTGAAGCTTAAATTGCTTTTGAGAATATGTGGGAATCAGAAGAAATTAAGTCCATCACAAAAATCATAATCTTCAACTCCAGTGTCAAGACTGTCCTATTGTGTTGCTCTAAAATAAGGAGAAAAAAAAGACAGCCAAGAAGTTATAGACTTTCATAAATGAGTGCTTGCACAGAATAGAAGAATGGACATTATATGACAAAATCACCGGGTGTGGAATTAAGTACAAGAACCAGACCAGTGACAGTGAAACAAGAAGTGAGAAGAAGTCACTGGCATTGGATAGGACACACATTAAAGAAACTTGTTGATAGCATTACAAGGCAGTCCTTATTCTGGAACCCCCAAGGTAAGGGAGGTGGAAGGAGACTGAAAAGCACACGGAGTAGGAACTGGAGACAGGCATGAAAGAGGGAAAGCAGACATGGAAAGACCTTGAACTAATGACACGGGACAATAAAGTGTGGCAGGAATTTAAGGCTTATGCTGGCTTAGAAAGATGAAAGGTAATGATGATTATTTTCTGTATATCCCAGTTGCCTATTGCTTAAAGACATTAGTAAAGTGTCCAGGTAGTTCAAGCTACGAGTATAGATGCCTGTCAAAATCGGTTCATGTTCTTTAACTGTACACTTAACTGGAACGCTCACCTTATTATTTCATTTGAATAGTCATCTTATATGGAAATATTTTATCTAAAGACTTGTTTGTTGGTCACACAATTTAAAAAGATAGTTTTGTTTTTGTCTGGTAGTGGTAACATGTCAAAGTCAGCTCCCATTGTTTTCTGATCTGACAATCTATTAGTCACAGAATTCCTGATAAAATTATCATGTTACAGCAGAGGGAATGATGGGGTGACAGTGAACCAAGCGGGCTGATTGGCAGGCCACAATGAAATCATGAATATGAATAAAGTAGATCTGAAGAAGCAAAATTAGAGTGTGTGGCGATGTTTGGTTACTGCAGTAGTTGTGTAGAGGTTGATTGAAATGTCGCTTCCTGTTTTTAAATTGTTATTTCTTCACTCCTATCAAACTAATTTACATGAAACGAATGTCAAAATAAAAACAGTTAGCTGCCATTTTGTTTCGTAAAATGCTATGTCACATTAACTAACAGTTCACATGAGATTCTTTTTGTTCTACACGATTTCATTTAATGGTTGTTTCATGAATACCCAATGGATACATGTGAGGATATAAACATTTTAAAATTATTAGTTATAAAAAACAAATTTTCCCTTGTGTGGTTTCTGGAGTCCTTTGGAGAGAAAGAAAGACTAGTACCACAGCTACCACAGGCATATACATTCTTCAGCATCTTCTTTGATCCATAGCCGCTGACCGTCAAAGCAGTCAGTGGCCATCACACCTGGTGGCGTCTTGTAGGGCAGCAACAAATTGAATCCACTTTGTTCAGTCAGTGGCCATGCTTCATACATTGCCCCAACTCTGGTTCATCCTTTGCATCTCGGCTTCCACAGTTCTCCGCCAAGTTGTTTTTGGTCGGCCTCTCTTTCGCTTTCCTTCAGGGGTCCATAGCATAGCTGTTCTTGTAATGGTATCAGGGTGCCTTCTGAGGACGTAGCCAACCCAACTCCAGCATCTGCCAACTATGATGGTGTGCATGTCCTCCTGGTTACTCTGAATAAGCAGTTCTTGGTTGCTGATGGTATTCGGCCAAAAGATTCCCATGTTCATGACAGGCAACTAATGCGAGGTTGTGCATAGAGCTGACAACCTCATCATGTAAAATAGTTTGCTACAGAAACTGTCACTGCCAGAGCTCATGAAATGCTTTATCGCAGGCTTCCCACGCAGCCAACTACATTAGTTGTTTCATTTTCCTTGTCACACCTTACGGAGCATGGAAGCCACCACTGAAGCTGGCTGGTTCCATTGCAGGAAGTCTACATCAAGCATTCACGCACTTTTGCAGCTGTGATTTCTGTAGTGATGTGTTGTTATACATGATGGGGTTTTGCCAGCTTCGTGAGCAACCTCATATTAGTCACCTTGTACGACATGTCTGATAGGGGCAGTAGTTCTATTCTTTCTTTGTCTCACCAGAGACCCCCGGGAATTACATGGGGTAACTGCAGTAGTGGTTTCATGTTTCTTAAGAAGCGTCAAAGAAGAAATATTAATAATATAATAATAATAGCCCCTTCAGTGTCCGTGAGGTGACAGCCCTCAGATGCTTATTTTTCCTGGTGTTCCTTTTGATGTTTTCTCCTCTCTTCTGCTTGTTGTGTGAGCTTCTTTTCGCCCCCAATCTGAGATGGCACCGCAGATAGCATCGCCACTTGGTGCGATCGGCAGCTTCATCCTCCCAGGTTTCTGGATTTATGTCCAGTGCCCTCATATCTCTTTTGCACACATCTTTGAATCTCAGCTGCGGTCGCCCAACAGTTCTTTTGCCATCTGCCAGTTGTCTATAGAGGATATCTTTTGGGATGCGACCATCTTCCATGTGGCGGACAAGGCCAAGCCAGCATAGTCTGCGCTGTCTTAGCATTCTATACATGCTTTGAAGGCCAGCATGTGACAACACCTCGACATTTGTCACTTTATTATTAATAATATATAATAGTTAAAAGCTAACATATCAAAATTTCCATCATGTACAATGCAGGGAGTCAGAAGATACAGCTCTGATGTTGCTGAAGGAGATCTATTCTCCTCTTGGATTCAGACCTGTCATGCCTGGAGTTGATGGAGCAAAGTCATCACGAGATCCAACACTACCACCTAGACATGTACAGCCACCACCAATGGCAGTGGTAACCGGCACTCCAGGATCACATTCTGCAGCTGGACCTTTTCAGGCACCGGGCCTATACCAGCCACCGCCCACCTCATTTCAGCCACTTGGCGCCAGTTTTCAAGGTCCACAACCATCTTTCTGTGCCCCTTCACAGCCACAAGTGGGACCACCTCCTCCTATGTACACCCCTCCACAAACTCAGCCACAGATGCACCCTGGATTTAGGAAGTCACCCTATGTTCCTCCAGACTTTGCCAGTTTGCCTTCTGCTCAGAATCTAGGAGCTGTTGGTCCCCCTCCCATGGGGCCAGCTTTAGCAGGAGGCTATAGGAGAGGACAACAGTAATGACTTGTTAGCAGATTTACTTAACTGCCTGGCATACTTTCAATCCCTGTTTCTGAATATTTGTTGTTATTTTACTTATGAACAGATTTTAGTTTTAGAAGTAAATGAGAAGATAGTCACTGCATCCAAAAAATCTGGAAGAATTCCTAGATAAATAATATGCTTGCAGCAGAATTTATGAAAATGCGCTGCATGCTACAACCATGTGCAAATTTCATTAAAATCAGTATAAAGTGTATTAAGCATATTTTAAACTCTGCTGGCTCTCCTTAACAGTGTTGTTCTCTAGAATTGGTTCAGAAATGTTGAGTTGAAATTTAAAAAAAACGAATAATGTAAAAGGATACAAATGTTTTCATGTAGTCATTCATCGCCATCATCATTACCTGTGAGATCCCTAACTAGAAAAGGCCTTTAACAAATTATGCCAAGCCTTCCTGTCATGTGTCATCCAATCAAGGTCTTTCCAGGTTTTAAAAAAAATTCCTTTCATGCCTGCCTCCAACTCCCTCTACCTCTCATAACCTGGGAATTCCAGAACAAGGACTGCTTGTGATGCTGTCAACATGTTTCTTCATTTTATGTCCTGTTGAGGGACATGTTTCTTCATTTTATGTCCTGTTGAGGGCCAATATCTTGTTCTCACTTTTTGTTGCACTGACATTTGTCTCTTTCTTATAATCAATTCCAAATTGTCATACCATTTCAATCATATACTACACAAGCACCCTTTTATTAAAGTCTATAACTTCTTGGTTGTCTAAACCTCCTTAATATAGAACTTTCTCAGTGTCTTGGATGGTTGAGTTGTTCGTGTTAAAATTGTAATGGCTTCAAGTTTCTACAAGGGTAACTGGCCTAGTGCCCAACCCTTCTTAGTTGCCTTCTGTGTCATGCCAGGTAGATTACGGTGTTTCTGTTCTTTTCTCCCCTTTCGGGCCCTGGTAATGTGCACGTAGTTGATGCTTTCACTTTTGTTGTTGTTGTTGTGTGCATTGGACTTTAAAGTACTCAACCAGTTTGCACGAGTTTGAATTTTGCCACATGTAGCCAAGTTTGAACCTCATTGAATCAAGACAGTCATTGGTTAAATTATGGCAATATGTCATAGATGTCTCAACTTGATGATCCTGTCTTTATTCTTCATGAAAAAAATGTAAAACCTGTAAATAATTTTAAGCAATGTACTTTTTTGGGGGGTCAGGGGAAATGTCACAAAATATTTGTATAAATAACTGAACAAGAGATAACATTTTGATTCTCATTCATATAACAGTGAACAAACACAGACCGAGCACATGAACGCATAGTGCTTTAGAAATGACTAGTGTCATAGAAAGTTGTCACATAATTTAAATGGGTTACTTGTACAATAATTTAATCGGTCACCATGACAGTTGCCAGATTTTTAGCTAACAACAATTAGTTTGATGTGTAAGCGCCAGGGAAGACAACATTGAAGAAAATGTGAAATGTCTATTTGCAAGGATAGGTGTTTTTATGCATTACACATTATTGCAGTTTTAGTATGAAAAGGTAAAGGTAGTACTATTACAGATACTGCCTTAAGGGAGTGAAGTGTTAGAGACTTCACAATTCAAAGTCTCAGCTTTATGAAGTGGGGCTGACTAGCTTTCAGCCTATGCCTTCCTTAACTTGAGAATAGTCAGGTACCCAGTTTGCATGTAGGCTGGAGCTTGACTGTCACTTTTAGGCCTGGTAACTTTGTCTCGAGAAGCAAGGGCTCTAACCACCCTGCCATTTCACACTCTAGTCTTAGTATACATGTGGTAAAAGTGCCAAACAGGCATGTCACTATATAATACATCTGGTAAAATTGTAAAACTGGCATGTCAGTATGCAGTGGGTAACTGCATTTGCATTATTATGTTTATCAGTTTTTGTGAATAATATACTATCTTAATTATATATCAGTTGGCACTCATGTTTAGGACAATTGTATTTTTGCAAAAAAAAATACATAATGTATTATATTCTCATTGAAATCACAACCATCTTCTGTTTAATTATTTCATATTGTGGAAACATAATGAGATCAAAGAAAAATGAACCAGGAAAACGAGTCGGAGGTTACAGCATGAATAACGTGTGCTGTGCTGATGATACAGTATTAAAAGCAGAGAGCAAAATAGACCTGGAAATATTTAGTAAAGGAAAATAGAAAAAGCACTCACCTGAACAGAAAAAAAAACACCATAACAGTAGTTTTCCTCAACCAAAGGACCCCACCTTAATGTAGAGTAATGATTAGTGGAACAACATTTTAAAAATACATAACAGTTTTAAATACACAATGATTACTTCAGACTGATGTAATAAATCAGTCTTTAAACATTTACTTACTTAGTTACTACTCTTCTACACTGGTGTGTAGAGGTTTGCCAGAGAGAGCGCCATGCTATCCTATCATTTGTCTTCCTTTTGACTTTGTTCCAGTCCAGTCTTTAGTCCTTCAGAGATTGTCTGATGTTGTCCTCCCAGCAAACTCTGAGTCGTCTGGAAGTCTGGCTCTTGGTTTCCCATATTTGTCGTGGTAGCCGATCTTCTCCCATTCTGTAAACATAGCCAAACCATCGTAAGTTGGACTGTCCACTCAGGTCTGCAGGTGCTGGGTTTCAAGACCATGATGCATCATCTGGTTGTGAACTTGTCCGGTCTTGTTGCCTTGACCACTTTCCTCAGATACCTCATTTTTGAGGTTTGCAGCTGGTTTTTGTGGGTTGTAGTCATTGCTCATGACTCGCATTCATAGGTCAAGAGGGAACATAGGTTGAGTGGTATACAGCCATCACCTTCTTGCCAGTTTCTCTTTAGCTGAGGAATCCTCAATTTATGGCCTGAAAAAGTCTCCCAGCTTCTGCTCTTCGGGTAGCCAACTCTTCTTTGATGCCTCTCTTCCAGTCTATTGCAGCGTCTTTAAACCCAAGAAAAAGAATTCTGAAGTGTTTCTTTGGACCAATTTTATCATATAGAAGTGAGTCTTGAACATTGAACAATCTAATGGAAAAATCATTAAAGGCAATAGATGAAGTTTCTCATATGAAAATTAAGAATCCAATTTACAGTTAAGATAACTAACAAAGAAGAGCCAGTGAAGAAGGAGGTATAATCGGAAAGATAAGGAGGAGACATATACTCTGCATGGGATGAGGAAAAGAGCACTCAAAAACATTGTAACTACTGGAAAGATGGAGGCAAAGAGAAGTACAGGAAAACAGAGAGGAAAGGTAATGGATATCATTACACAGTGGTATGAGAAGACATCAAGAACAGAACTGATGAAGGGCATCAAAAATCAAGATCTGTGGAGGAACAGTGATTACCTATGCCAAGAGGAATGGGACCTAAGATTCACAACACAGCTAAATTGTGAGTACGCAAAAAAAATACAAGGAACATTAACACTTTTTTTTTTGCCTTTGAGTACACACAAAAAATACAGTTTCAGTATATTTCTTCTCTGGCCTTTTGCATCCTTATTTTGATATTGTATTATTGTTCCAACATTTTGCTGCTGCAAAGATATAATGTATGATTCTGTGTCCTGTAAAGATCTTCTCGAAATACAGTTTATTCATAATCTGCTGCATTTATTCTTATGATTGTTATATGTACTCTTTGATGTTCATAGCTCGATGCTGCAACCTCATATACAGTGTTGTCATTTTGACTTGCATCTGTTTTCGATTATGAATAGAAGGACAACACTATCACCAAGTCCTGACCATTACTGTGGTTCATCACATGTAAAAAAAAAAAAAGGTGCACACATAGAAAGAAAGAGAGAATGAGAATAGAATATTTTTTTTGACAATCAGTGACACAGAGTCTGCAAGAAAAATGGATGGAGTGGGAGGATACAGGGTGTATGGAGATAAGATCAAGGAAACTAATTGTGGGGTCCCATTGAAGGAACATGGAAAATTAATCCAAGGAGATTAATAATCACTTGCAGAGACCTTGTGTGCAGGTGTGTGCCTGGTGCAACCAAAGACATTAAAACATCTAGGGGGAACTTAAGGGCATCATTTGATTGAGACCTGGGGGAGAGATATTCTTGGCAAAAGTGAAGAAACATGTCTCATATGTAGAAGCATGAAGCTGATATTGTTCTTAAATGGTAAATGCCCCCATGTCTTGTAGATTGGGGGGGTGGTCAATGCTGTAGGGAAATATGGTACCGTACCCATAACATGAGTCTTCCTTTATCAGGTAAGTATTTCCAGGTTTGGGTAGAGGGAACAACTTTATGAATATTTTGTGCAAAAATGTGAGTGTAGTTTTCTGTTGTCCTAGTGTTTACTGTTAGGATTTGTGGCCAGCAAATGTGTTTATAACCTCATCATGTAAAACAAATTGCTACAGAAGCCAATGTTGCGAGAGACATGAATGTTTCGGGCAGGCTTCCTGCAAGCTACAGCAGTGTCTCCATGCTGCACAGGGAGAGAAAAAGAAAATGATGAAATGTAGTTATATCCTGGTTTGCTGTTGAACGGCTGTGTACGAAATATATTGTGAGGTGTACAAATGTTTTATTGCTGATGTACAGAATTACTGTGCAGTCATTATAAAGAGTTAATTTGTACATACCAACACATTAAAATCACTGCATTATTTCATGATCACCTTGTACTTTGAGCAATGGACTGGTTTATTTTTCTTTATTTCATAGACTGAAAATTTTTCAACATTTATCACTAAGTGTAATCTCACGATGGCCAATTACATCACATTCATTGTAGTAGATTGTAACACCTTCTTTACTGCCTAGTTTCAAGTCAGTTTTTTTTAAAAAGTAAAATTTGGTGAGGGTGATTGTTGCGCGTTACTTTTACTTAAGTCATTTACTTTAATTTTTGTTCTTTTCACTTGGTTGTTTATTTATTTAAAAAAAAAAAATAATGAGAATAAAATAAAGACGCATTTATTTTGAAGAACTAACATCCTGTCTTATTACACACTGAATTTGTATCCTTTGTGTGATGATGGAAGTCTGTGCAGATGATGTCCGTATTATTTTTTTCTTTCTCACTATTTAAAACCATTCAAGGACAATATTTCATCATTCATATCTTTTTTTTTTTTCAAAATATCATTTCTATGAAATTCTGTGTTTTTATAAAAGGTAAGTCTATTTTTATGCTTTCTTTTTCATGGTCATCCTTTTGTTTGGGCATCTTTCTTACAATTTATTATCATTCATATCTCACAGTATAAGTCATGAATATGGACTCGACATTAATATTGAGAAAACAAAAACTATGATAATTAGCAAAACAGACGATAAACCCACATTAAAGATAAGCGTAAATGGGAAAATCCTGGAACAAGTCAAGAGCTACATATATCTTGGTCATATAATAACAGAAGATGGCAGATGTGAAACAGAAATCAAGAAGAGAATAGGAATGGCCAAAGCTACATTCAACAACATCTTTGGCCACATAAAAAGGCATAACACCTTTCAGAAGACCATAACAGAAGGGAGAGTTGAAGGCAAACGTGCAAGTAATAAGTGGGAAGATAACATCAAAAGATGGACAGGAAAGAGTCTATCAGAGTGCACCACCAAGACAAGAGACAGAAGACGTTGGAGATCCATTACAGCCAACCTTCGTTGTGGAGATGGCAACTGATGATGATGATATCTCACTAAAAAAAAAAGAAATCATTTCCATGAAATTCTGTGTTTCCATACAAGGAAAGTCTAGTCTTAAGCTTCCTTATTCTGTGTTTTCATAAAAGGTAAGTCTAGCTTACACTTTCTTATTCATGGTCATCCTTCTTTTCAGGCATCTATCTATCTTATGTTATCATGTGCGTGTGTTTTTTTCCCTTTCCAGTTTTTCTTAGAATGTCAATTATTGTAGTGTAATGGTTAATCAAGTTCAGAGTGATACACAAGCTCAGCTTCAATGTTCAGGTTTTTTAAAACAACTTAGAGATTAAATGTACTCATCTGGGAAGTTGTGCAGATTTTTCAAACCGCCTGGTCTTCTTCTTCTTCTTTGATCCATAACCGCCAACCGTCAAAGCAGTCAGCGGCCATCACGCCTGGTGGCGTCTTGTAGGGCAGCAACAAATTGATTCCACTTTGCTCGGTCGGCGGCCATCCTTCGTACAGTGCCCCAACTGTGGTTCATTCTTTGCATCTCAGCTTCCACAGTTCTCCGCCAAGTTGTTTTTGGTCGGCCTCTCTTTCGCTTTCCCTCGGGGGTCCATAGCATAGCTGTTCTTGCGATGGTATCAGGGTCCCTTCTGAGGACATGGCCAACCCAACTCCAGCGTCTGCCAGCTATGATGGTGTGCATGTCCTCCTGGTTACTCCGAATAAGTAGTTCTTGGTTGCTGATGGTGTTTGGCCAAAAGATTCGGAGAATTTTCCTTAGGCAGATTGTGTGGAAGGAGGACAGTTTCAACATTTCCTTCTCTGTTACTCTCCAACATTCCGCACCATAGAGAAGCACAGAAAGTACGCAGCTCTCATACAGTCTTAATTTGGTGTTTGTGCTGTACTGGGAAGACTTCCAAATGTTGTTGAGAATAGCAAAGGCTGTTCTCGCTTTATTCATTCTGTTGTTAATGTCCTTGCTTGTTCCGCCGTCAGGTGTTACTATGCTTCCTAGGTAAGTAAATGTGTCTGTCTGTTCTAACTTCTGGTTCCTTACTGTTATTGGCTCAGGATTGCCCACATTTAGTGTCATGACCTCTGTCTTCTTCAGATTGATGTTCAGGCCAACCTGCTGGCCATACTTATTCAGTCTATCAATTTTGTCTTGAATGTGTTGGTGTGAATGCGCGAGCAGTGCAATGTCATCTGCATATTCCAAATCTTCCAGTGTAGAAAACGTTGTCCATCTAATTCCTCTTGGACTGCCCTCTGTTGTCTGGCGCATCACCCAATCTATGACTGTCAAAAATAATGTTGTTGATAAGGGGCATCCCTGTCGTACTCCTGTTTTCACTTCGAAAGTTACATTACTCGATCCAACACTGCACGTAAAGTTAGAATAGAGGCTTTTTATAATGGAAACAATGCGGCTGGGAATTCCATAAGCCCTCAGAATTTTCCATAGGCTGTCCCTGTGTATGCTGTCGAAAGCCTTTTCAAAATCAACAAAGTTAATGTACAGCTGTCTCTGCCATTCTGAGCACTGCTCTATAATGTTCCTGAGGGCAAATATATGATCTGCACATCTTCTGTTCTTTCTGAAGCCCGCTTGTTCTTTCCTCAGTTTATGGTCAACTGCTTTTGAAATTCTCTGGATGATTATCCTGCCTAGTATTTTGCTGGGAACTGAGAGGAGGGTAATTCCTCTCCAGTTGTTGCAGTCTGCAAGGTCGCCCTTCTTGGGCAATTTGACAATTGTTCCTTTACTCCACTCTGTTGGTGTTGTCTCAGTTTCCCAGACTTGTGCAAATAGTGGTTCTAATAGTTCTGCTGCTAGTTCAGGGTCTGTCTTGAATAGCTCAGCATTCAGATTGTCGTGACCAGGCGCTTTTCCATTTTTTAGCCCTTTGATAGCTGTGATAATTTCTTCTTTTCGTGGAATGTCTGTATTTACGTCTAAGTCACTTTCAGCCTCAGGAACATTCAGCTGAGTCTCTGGTGGTTCCTTATTCAGTGTTTCTCTGAAGTGCTCTGCCCACCTTGTTTCCTGCCCCTGTGCTGTGGTGATGAGATTTCCTTGCTTGTCTCTTACTAACGTTATGTTGTTTGCACCTCGTTTTCCACTGATAGCTTTAGTTATTTTATAAACTGTGCTTTGTTCATTTCTCAGTGCTGCCTCTTCTGCCTGTCTTGCAAGGTCATCCAGAAATGTCCTTTTGTTAGCACGGGTTTGACGTTTTACTTCCTTGTCCAGCTGACTGTACTGTTCACTATATATTGCCTTTAACCTGGGAGACTTAGCTTCTGTTTTCTTCCTTTTCATTTCCTTTCTCTTCGCTATGGTGTTTAGCGTTTCTGGTGTTATCCAGTCTTGGCTCTTTCTTTCCTGGAATCCCAAGCATGACTTGCTGCTTTCTTTATATATTGTTGAGATGGTGTTGAATTTCTGGTCCACATCGTCGGTCTCTGTTCTTTCCTGGCTTTTGGTAATCAGATATCGTCTCTTTACGTCGACCACAA
This sequence comes from Oreohelix idahoensis, assembly GCA_024509875.1. Lineage (NCBI taxonomy): Eukaryota > Metazoa > Mollusca > Gastropoda > Stylommatophora > Oreohelicidae > Oreohelix > Oreohelix idahoensis. Next base: position 68,260 of record JAMPIV010011975.1, read on the forward strand.
ACGCTTTTCTGGTGAGGGGGTCCTTAAGTTTCGTGATGTTGTATCTTTTCTGTTTGACTGCAACTGGTCCAGCAGCTCTGAGTTTCACCTTCAGTCTTGCTACTACTAGGTGATGATCACTTCCCACATCTGCGCCTCTTCTTACTTTCACGTCTTGTAGTGCATGTCTCCATCTGCCATTGATCATTATGTGATCTATCTGGTTTTTTTCTCGTCCGTTTGGTGATTCCCATGTTAACTTGTGCACTTCTTTGTGTTGAAAAAGTGTTCCTCCGATGACCAGGTTGTTAATACTGCAGAAGCTTATTAATTTGTCCCCATTCTCATTTACTGTTCCACTGCCGCATTTCCCCATTACTCTTTCGTTATAATTATTGTGTGTTCCAACTTTCGCATTTAGGTCTCTCATTACTATAAGATCGTACCTGGGTACAGTTTCCATTTCCTTTTGTACCTGTTGATAGAACTCGTCCTTGATCTCTTCGTCATTGTCATTTGTTGGTGCATAACATTGTATAATTGTGGTGTTGGTGAATCTCCCTCTCAGTCTTGCTCTTATTAGTCTGTTGTTAATGGGTTTCCATTCCAGTAGAGACCTTTCCATTCATTTCTTAAGGATAATGGCTACACCTTCGTTGTGCTGACCGTCCTCTCTACCAGAATAAAGTACTGTTTCCCCTGTAGCTGTTTTTATTCTCCCCATCCCTGTCCATCTGCTCTCGCTTATTCCCAGGATATGTAGTTTGTAGTTCCTCATCTCTGCTGTAATCTGTCTCAGCTTTCCTGCCTCGTTCATAGTTCTGACATTCCAAAAACCAATTCTGGTTTCGTGTTTTGCGGTCTGGGCATCCGTTTTCATGCCAGTGGCTTCCTTTCGGCTTTCACCACTGTCAGTCATACGAGCCTGAGACTCCGGATGTCCGTCCCGCATCAAAGTATTTCCATTTATTGCTGTTTCCGTAACATGTGTGATTTTTTACACAGACAGGGGTGTCGGCCCTGTGCTAAAACCCCCAACCTGGAGGACCAGGGTACCAGCTTTTGTCTGACCCCTACCCACGCAGACCAGTCCAGCATGGTTGAACCTACCAGGAGTAAAACTCCCACTGGCAATTCTCTGGGGATTGTCAGGGTACACAAGCTGCCATACCGCTACAAGGTATAGGTACCATTGATAAACCGCCTGGTAGTCAAAATGAAATATGAATTAACCTTGACTCTCACCGTGACATAAGTGTTCTCTTTCAGTCTGTATTCAGCCAAGGTGATTAACATATCAAGGTGCAACAGTGTCATGAATACTTCTGAAGTTAAATGCCACAGCAAAATCCATAGATTTTTAATGCAGCTGAGTAAATTAATCTGCACTTATTACTATTGCTGAAATTGTTAAGAATAATGAAAATAAATTAGACACTTAAAAATAAACAATTTTGTGTGCAATTTTTCACCCTAAATGTCTTCTTCATTCTGAAAACAAAATTGTTACTACCAGTATCCTTTGAAAATATGTTGGTACAGAAAAATAGTTATGCAGTTTAAGTTAAATGCAGGCTACTCTAATGTTTGCTTTAGCTTGTAAACACTGAAACAATAAACAGCATACATGATTTTTACTTACCGTTACAGTGATACAATTTTGTCATGGAATGGATTGTAGTCATCTACTTTTGAATATTTGTAGGCTATAATTAAAATAAACTTTGAGACATAATGTTCCTTTCACAGAATAAAAGAAAAAAAAAAGTATTTTTTCAGGAACCTTTGTTGATGTCAGTAAGTTTATTTTCAGTTTACTGTTTATAACTGAGTGTTTTCCAACCATAGTTCTGTGGTTCTCTAAGGGGTCAGCAGAACATTATTTGAGGTTTTGTGAGACGGGAAAAAATTGACAGTTTGACAAAAAATTTTTTTTTAAATATCCCTTGAAATACTGAGGATCCGTTGTGAGACAAATAGAAGTAATGTCTGCCCTTGTGAACATCCATTCTTATCAATAAGGTGATTGGAAAGTCACTTCTAAATTTTATTTCTTAACTCCTGTCTACCTAATTTGCATAAAAACAAACGTCAAAATGAAATAACTAACTTATTTTATTACATAAAATGCTATGTTACATTAACATTACAGCTGAGCTTGAGATCAGGCCTGTTCAACACATGACCTCATAGTTGGCAGCAATTTTCGCTCTCCCTTCTAACATCAGTTATTTGATCATTTTAGATTTTATTTTATTTTGTTTCTGGAAATAAAAAATTAAACTTTTTTTATCAAATGGCAGTTATTGCTCCTTGTTTTTACATTGTTAAATTTAAAACCAATAGATACAAGTGAGAACAATAGCAGTTTAAATATAGAGATTGACCTTTCACCCTGTATATAAGAATAATTAACAGCAAAGAAAACAATTTTCTGCCGTCTAAGAAGGAAACCCCCCATGTAATTCTTGGGGGGATGGGGCTCTGAGGAGATAAAGAATACTGCACCTTCATGTGTGTCGTACAAGGTACTTAATGTGACCTTATGCATTAGTCTGGCAACCTCATCATGTAGAACAAATCACCACAGAAACCACTGCTACAAGAGCATGTGAATGCTTTTGTGCAGGCTTCCTGCTAGGGGACCAGCTGCTGTGGTAGCTCCATGCTCCATAAGGAGCAAATAAAGGAAATGATAGTAACGATGAACAAGACAGAACATCATGTCAACAACTTGGCCAAGAATTCTATATATTTTACAAAAAGAAAGAAGCCCACTTCGGACACTGAAAGATATTCAACATAATATAAACAAATGCAGAAAAGGTCCTAGTTAAAAAAAAAAAGGGCTTCCTTAGAAATAAAAAACCACAGCTTCTGCAGATGAATGTCCTGGAATTAGGGTGGCTTTTGAAATAGTAAAGGTCAAGGTAGTCCCATAGCAGATACTGCCATAGGGGAGTGAAGTGTTAGAGACTTCACCATACTAGGTCCAGCATTGAAAGGTGAGGTGACCAGTTCCCTTCCTTGCTGCCTTTTCCTTCTCTAATTCAAAGTCAGGTACCAATTTACAGCTGGGTAGACTGCAGCATGTCGGTACAGTAATTCGAACCCGGCACCTTTGCCGCAAGAGACCAGCGCTGTAACCACTCAATCGGACGCTCTTTGAAATGGTACAGCAACTTAATCTGTCAGCGAAACTCAGATCTCAGTGTTATTTATATGTAGTGCATACTCGTGTCTCCTATTTGGCTTAAAAGTTCTTACTGATCATCTTCAGATGCCAACAAATTAAAGATAGGAACTACTGATGAGTGTGACTGTGCCACCGACAAAATGACTGCCGAACATCTGCTTCAAAGGTGCCCAACATATGAGGAAGAGAAAACACAAATGGCCATCACCAGTACCATTCCTGTAGAAAATCTACGGAGATATCAACAGCCTCAGGCTGACCACTGCTTTTTTTGAACTTATTCAAGTTGACATCTGAGGATGAACGAAAAAGAAGAAGAAGATCTTCAGGTGCACAGTTTTGCAAGTCACAGCTGCACTATTAGATGTAGAACATTATTTAAAACAGGTGGTTCAGTCTTAAGTGACCTGTGTTGACCATAAGGTCTTCATCAGAGACACAAAAACAATTTGTACCCCAAAGAGGACCTAATGGCCTTAACAATAGGCAATTCCTAAGTAAGAATTAACACCTTTTTTCATCCACTAACTGTGTATCATAATCTTACTGCAGTTCACGTTTCTTTATTACCCACTGCAAAACCAAATGGGCAACCAGAAATGAAGATGAGGAGGCAAGATAAAGTTGATATTACTTGCTTCATGAAAAGATCTATAGAGGAAACTAAAGAACAGATCCCCCAGTGGTCTCTGGGAGCTGTTGTGGAGACATAAAGAATAGGACCATTGCTTCCTTTGGCACGTTGTAAGAGGCAGCTAATATGGGGGTGGTGCTTGGGGCTGGCAACCTCATGATATAAAAAAAATGCTACTGAAACGCCACCACTTTTTTTGCACAGGCTTATTTATTGCAAGAGATCCAACCGCAATGGGAAAAAGACATGGAAAAAAAGTCATGTTTGAGTGCTTGTATTGCGAAAGTGAAATGTGTGAAAATACTTTCAGTTGTGTTTATGTGTTAAGTTACTATTTCTAAGGTCACTAAGATTTCTACCAACTATGCATCATAAACAGATGCCTCTGTTTCAAGTTTTCCCACTCTATCCACTCTCCTCCCTCAGACATACATTATGTATTGTATAGTTGATAGATAGACATACTTACGTATGTATGAAGTATTGCATTATCATTATCGCTACGGTTGGGCAAATGACCACAGTTGAAAATACATTCTAGGGGGAAGGGTGCAGTAAGTCAGATGAGAAATGGACAAATTACTGGCAAGTCATCATCAGCTTTGGCAGGGAATGCAGAGCTTGGGGCCATGGGAAAGCAGAGCTGGGAATTAACTAATAAATGATCATGCCGGAAATGATGATGCCATTGTGTACACTGATAGGTCTATACTATTGCTATGATAAATCATGACAGGGCTTCTCGGCTAGAGTAAAGGTCAGGGTCGTCACTTAAGAAAATAGAGCTTATATGACAACTTCCAGCATGAGAATGGAGATAGGCAGCTATCGCAGCCCTGAGATGGTTGTCTGAAGCTCCATCAACCAGGACAGTTGCTGCACCAGACACTCAGTTCATGCTTCTGGAGGTCCAAAGTGATGGCTCCGTCATGAATAGTTAAATAACACGTTGCCTCGTTTTGGCAAAGTGCGTGCCGTTCAACCTTGTTGGTTATATTAGGGCGCATGTCCAAATATAAAAGACCATTAGGTCTGATTTTTATATTGATTAACTGTCATGAATAGAATTTTTCCAAATAGGAAAATAGTCAAGTACCTTCAGAGCAGAGGCAGAAGCCTAAAAATCTGCAGCAGATGTCCTAATGAGCTTTCTTCTAAGCTCTGAGAGACAAGTAGCTCTCTTCACAGATGCTCTGTCAGTAATTGAAGCGCTGAAGTCAGAATAATGCAAACCTGGATGACCTGAGAGTAATGCTCCACAAATGGGGTCAAAGTGGCTAAGAGGTTATAGCGTCCACCTCGGATTCTCGAGGTACCGAGTTTAATTCCCAGTTGAGGGAATATGATTTTTGGAAATTTTTTTCAGAACCAGTCCTAATGATGTCATACTTCCCCCTGGTATCCTGGGCAGTGAGATTGGATGCCTAGCCTTCTCAGATAAGGGTGAAAAAGTAGGAGGTCCCATGTGCAAGTTGCACACGTTTAAAATCCCACGGCAGTTGGAAATCGTAAAGAGTAGGCCAATCAGGCCGCTGCCCTGGCAAAATTAGAAACCTACCCACCACAAAAATATTTACAGAATGTGTGATTCCTATATACACAAATTGGGATTCTCGCCTGTACTACGGAGTTCGTGCACTGTGCTGAGAACCTCCTTGTGTGATCTAAGGGAGGAGATCGGAGCACTGTTGGAGTTGTCCGTGTGAAATGAAGATAGTCCTTAAAACCAAACCAAATGCGCCACAAACTATGTCAGCAGTTCAAAATAGTTGTGATGCAGTGGAACCCATCTCACTGCAACACCCCCAGAAATGAACAGGCTGACAGACTGGCAAAGGAAGGTGGAACGCTACTTCAACTTGACACAGGCATAGCTTATGAAGAGGCCAAGAGTTTTACCAAGAGCAGATACAGGAGCAAGTGGGAAGCAGACCATCCAGCCATAAAAAAAATGATGCATATTACCAGCTTAGCAAAAGTGAACAGGTGGTATTCTTCAGACTTCGCACAGGCCACAACAGGTTGAGATACCAGCTGTTCAACAAGCTAAAGATAGGAACTGCCGATGAGTGTAACTGTGGCACTGATAAAATGACTGCTGAACATCTGCTTCAAAGATGCCCAACACATGAGCAACAGAGAAAGCGCTTACGGCCAGCACCAGTACCATTCCTGGAAAAGCTCTACGGAGATACCAACAGCCTCAAGCTGACCACTGCTTTCTTAAAACTTATTCAAGTCAATGTCTGAAAGTGAATGAAAAAAAGACGAAGAAGCCTCGAATCTTTAGAAACTGGTGTGGATCTACTGTACTGGTCATGCAGGGGTATGCGGCAATGAGAGAGCTGACAGACTATCTGATATCTTTTGTTGAAAATTGGTTCTTCATCTCTCAGTTGCCTATCTATGGTCTATGTCTCTCAGTTGTCTATCTATGGTCTATGTCTCTCAGTTGCCTATCTATGGTCTATGTCTCTCAGTTGCCTATCTATGGTCTATGTCTCTCAGTTGTCTATCTATGGTCTATGTCTCTCAAGGATAATTTTGTTTAATATTTTCATTGCACTGATAGTAACATTATTCCTCTGTAATTGGTGCACTCATGTAAATCTCCCTTCTTTAGCAATTAGTCCAGATATATTAGTCCTTCCATTCTGCTGTTATTTCGTTCTCTCCCCCAGATTTTATCAAGTAATTTGTATAAAATCTCTGTAGAGGTGTCAACATCTGCTTTGATGGTCTCTGCTAGAATATGATTTGGATCAGCAGCTTTTCCATATTGTAGAAGCATTATGGCTTTCTGTAACTCTTTCTTATTTTGACTTTAACAATTAGCTTGTAGCTCTTAGTCTGCTAGCTGAATGTTTTGAAGATTTTGCAGATCTGCTCTATTGAGAAGTTCCTCACAATGTTCTGTCCATCTCTTTGTTTTCACTTTTACATTGCTAAGCAATTTTCTATACTTGTCTTTGTTGAGGCTATTTGTTTGCTTATATTCACCTCTTAAGGTCTTGAGCTGTTGTACAGGTCCTTCATATTTCCTTTGGCTGCAGCTTCCTCTGTAATTTCTGTTGTTATCCATGCTTTATGATTGCATTTTCCCAGTACTTCTCCATGTCTTATTCCATTTATTTTCAACTTGCTGCCACTGTTTTGTATCTTTTACATCTTCCACCTGTTGGAGCACTTGGTATTTGTTGGGTATTGCAACCGTAAATGATGTCTTTTTGTTTACGATTTCTTCGATATCCTTTATTAAATTGTTGCCTGTAGCTATATATTGTTGTACATATTTTGAGTTTCTACTTTAATTTGTCCAATAGAGTATGGTGATCTGATGCTAAATCTGCTACTATTACATCATGTAATAATGGTTAAAACTTCACTGATTTTCTGCCCTGTAGTCCAATGGTATCCATGTTGCTTTATGTATTCTTTTATGCGGAAACATGCTTCCACCTATAGCTAGTTGATTTGAAGCACAGGAGTTTGTGAATATTTATACCATTTTTGTTCATTGTCCCAAGCCAGTGTTTTCCAATGATTTCTTCAAAGCCACTGTTCCAATGATTAACTTAACCGTAATCCTAAGTTTGCTAACAATAGCTTGATGTCAGTCGGGTATCACACGTAGCATATGATGCTCCCTACATGACGAGCTACTTCCTCTGGAACCCACACCCTTTTTTTAAGTCGTCTTTTATGAGGAAGTTGTTTTGGCTCATGATTGTACAAGAGACAATACGGCGGCAGTTTATGGGTCTGCCATTTTATTGGTGGGTAAATGGCAGTTAGGGTGAAGGTCTAGTGGTATTCTTATAAAAGATATTATTTACGACAAATGAAAGATGATTCCAATATCAGACTAAGGATTCCAGTCCTTTACACCCTTCACCATATTTCTTGTTTGTGTTTGGTGTTTTTGTACGTTTTACTGGATTTTGTTTCTTTATTTTTTTACATAGGCCTACACAGTTCGATAATTTTGAGTTGTCCTATTTTCAAAAAGCCTTTGATAGTCTACACCGCCCATCATTGTGGAAGATACTTACAATCTATGGTTTTCCAACAAAATATGTGAATATAATCAAAGCGCTATATGACAATGCAAGATGTTGTGTTAGAACAAATAAAGGGAATACAGAATGGTTTACAGTAGAAACAGGGGTGAAACAAGGCTGTATTATGTCACCACTACTTTTTGGAATAGCTATTGATTGGGTTATGAGAAACTATACCCACAATGAACAATTGGGTATAAAATGGACAAATGGAAAATTCCTGGGGGACCTGGATTTCGCAGATGATGTAGCATTCTTAAGTTCAACACCAAGACAATCCCAAGAAGCAATAAATAATTTGTGTCATCTCTCGGTTAAAATTGGTCTCCAAATAAATGCCTCTAAAACTAAAGCTATGAACTTTTCTAACGAGACCTTTGATATCATCTTGAACGGGGAAAAACTACAGAAAGTTGAAAGTTTCAATTATTTAGGCAGTAAAATGACTCAGGATGGTGACACAACAAGAGAAATCCATACTAGAATTGCTTTGGCAGCTAGCGCCTTCAATAGATTATCTAACATTTGGAAATTACGATCATTGAATATACATACCAAGCTTCGTCTGTTTAATTCAAATGTTATCTCAGTGTTAACATACGGCTGTGAGAGGTGGAAAATAACAAAATCATTGAGAACAAGCTGAATACATTCGAGAACAAATGTCTTAGAAAACTCATGAACATCAGTTGGAAAGAATTCAAGACTAATCGACAAATAAGAGAAGACTCTAGGCAGAAATATGTCTCCGACTATATAAGGAAAAGACGATGGTCATATATCGGTCATGTCCTACGAATGCAAAACAACAGAATACCACTACAGGCGCTCACTTGGGTTCCTGAGGGTAAGCGGAAAAAAAGGAAGACCAAAAGAAAACACTCAGAAGAACAATAATAAGAGAAGGAAGAACGTTGGGCCTAAATAATGTGCAAGAGCTAAGAGGAGTGGCGTCACAACGAACAACCTGGAGAGCACTGGTTTCTGCCTTATGCGCCGTGTTTGGCGCTTAAAGAATTTATTATTATTATTATTATTTACAATGATTGGACAGAGGATATGATGCCAGTTTCGCTTCCTTTACTTCTGAAATCCTGATCTAACTTCATGTTCCAGTTTGAGTAGTTAATTTATAGCGCATAGGTCCTACCTAAATCCGGGTTGGTATGACCATGTTACGCGTTCCTCAATAATGATGCACAATTCCATAGAGATTATATGATACTTAGGCATACTCCTCAAAGTAACTATGATTGGTAGATAACGCGGACGACTGTTTAAAAACAAGCAAGCCCAAAAGTAACATCACTAACAATTATATTAATCATTAAAACAAAAATAAAACACTTTTCAGTTGCCTTACAATTATTTTTCTTGAAATAATGCTTGCAGATTTAAAATTGTATATATTGTTTAAAGAAAGTAAAAGACATCGTAACCAGTTTATTATGTGTTAATGGTCGTGTAAATCCCTAAAACCACTGCATGTTTTGTTTTTGTGCCACCTTATAGAAGGATAGGAGAACCAGGACAACACAAACGTTACTAATACAATATGACTGTGTAGCTATAACAGATTATAATAATTAAAGACGTGTTATGGGAAAGCGAAGATTTCTGTATTTTTAGAAAGTGGTTCTCATTGAGTTTTAAATAGAAACTATGTCGTCGACATCGACGTCCGCAAAAGATTTCAACGTTGCAGGGAAGTATCGTCTGGTACGAAAGATTGGCAGTGGATCATTTGGTGATATATATTTAGCGATCAACATTTCAAATGGCGAGGTAAGAAAGTAACGTTTCTTTTCAGACATTACATCATCGTTTAGTTTGAATGAACGAATGACTAGTCATCAATATCATCATCACCATCATCATTTTTGATTAGTTTCCCAATGAGCAACAAGCCTTCAGTGAATTTATAGGCTACCAATCTTTCTGTAGGCCTACTGTGCCATCCGTTTGCGGAATTTCAGTTTCTTCTTTATCCCTTTCATATCTGCTTACTGTTCCCTGTCATTTTCATTCTCGCCCTGCCACTCCCACTCTGGGGACTCAGAACAAAGACTGCCTTGTAATTATATCAACAGGTTTCCTCAAGATGTCCTTGCCAACGCCCTGGTTGTTTTCTCACCTCCCATTCCACTGGCGCTTGTCAGGTTCTTGTCATCAATTCCACAAATTGGTGACCTTGTACCATTTCAACCCTTCTTTTCCACGCAAGCACCCATTTATGAAAGTCTGAAACTTCCCGGTTGTCATTTTTGTTGTTCTCATTGTTCAGAGCAACACAAAAGACTGCCCTATTATGACAAATCTTATCTTAAATCATAAAATACAGTGTTACGGAGAACTTGGGTATATGTATAGTATTGGAAAAATATGTTTGCCATAACAAGATCTGCCTGGTATTTTTGCATCTTATATGCACACACGTCGGCGTCTGTGGCCTAATGGATATGAACGCAGTTTCATAATCCAGATATACCAGGTTCGAAACCTGCTGCAGGCGCTTTGGTAGCAGATCGCTTTGTGTGGATTTTTAACAATGGTATAAGCACCGTACCGTTCAGAAAGCAATGGCAAACTACTGAATGAAAAAAAATGCCTAGAAAAATCACAAACAGCCAATAAAAGCTGGGGTTGATTGCCACGTCCTGTAAAGGATAAGAAACTAACTTATGCACACACATGAGCAATGTCATTGGATTAGTGTGAATCGTGGTACTGTGAATTATGAGGTGATTCTTAATCTGAGACCCTACTCCACCTCCAAGTGGCTATCCTGGAAACAGGCTGCATCACTGCAGTCTGGCTGAGAGAGTGTGGATCGAAGAGGGAAGGCAAACCTGGTCCCAAAAAATGCCGTGTTGAAGTTGGATGTGTCGGCCGATAGGCGCAAATATCGCAGCTTCACTGTAAATGGACACAACGTTACCAACATCCATTTCAGGACGAACGAGGACGAAGAAGAAGAATCTGAGTAAGAATTTTGACTAATTCTGATCAAATTAAATATAAAACTGCTTTCTCTGAAGGAAAAAAAAAATGATAGTACAAAATATCACTAAAAACTCAGTTTCAATACCCTTTAGCTCCCCAGGGAGCAAAGGCCTTCAACAAACACATGCCAAGTCTTCCTGTCCTGTGCCATCTGCTCAAGTTCTTTTCATGTTTTCCTCGTCATTTTCACCTCTGTTTCCAGTTCTCTTCTCCATGTGTGTTTTGGTCTACCTCTGCCTCTCTTGCCCTGGGGGTTCCAGAACAAGGACTGCCTTGTAATGCTATCAACAGGTTTCCTCAGTGTGTCTCCTATCCATCGCCATTGTCTTCTTCTCATCTCTTGTTCCACTGGCACTTGTCTAGTTCTTGTCCTCAGTTCCACGTTGGTAACCCTGTCATACCATTTTAATCCCTATATTCTACGCAAGTACCCATTTATGAAAGTCTGTAGCTTTTTGGTTGTTGTCTTTGTTGTTCTCCATGTCTCACAGCCATGCAATAGGACTGACTTCACATTTGAGTTGAAGATTCTTATTTTCGTGTTGGATCCGATTTCTCTTGACCTCCATATATTTCCCAATGCAATGAAAGCTCCTCTTGCTTTTTGTATTCTTATTTTGATATCACTGTCTGTCCCTCCAACTTTGTCTGTATTGCTGCCAAGATATGTGTACGATTCTACATCTTGTATTGGTGTTTCTTCAAGTTCAACCCTGTTATCATTACCTGCATTTATTCTCATTATTTTTGTCTTTTCCCTGTGTATTTTCAGACCCAATTGCTGTGACCTCTCATTGAGTGTTTTCAATTTGTCGTGCATCTGATTACGGTTATGGGACAGAAGAGTCAAGTCATCAGCAAAATCCAGATCATCCAATTGCTTAGTCGGAGTCCACTGGATTCCATTTCTGTTGTGTGTTGTCGATGTTCTCATAACCCAGTCTATTGCTAGTAAGAAAAGAAATGGAGACAAGAGGCATCCCTGTCGCACTCCTGTTCATATCCCAAACGGTTCTGTAAGCTGTCCTTCATGAAGAACACTGCATGTCATGTCTTCATATGTTTTCTTTATTAAATTAATGATCTTCAGGGGAACTCTCAGTTTCTTGTCTATGGACTCTTTTAATCTCTCAAGGATAATCCTGTTTAATACTTTTCCTGGCACTGATAGTAACATTATTCCTCTATAATTTGTGCACTCTTGTAAATTTCCCTTCTTAGGCAACAACCAGATATCCTTCCTTCCATTCAGCTGGTATCTCTTCCTTTTCCCAGACTTTACCAAGTAATTTATATAACATCTCTGTAGCCGTGTTGATATCTGCTTTGATGGCCTCTGCTGGAACGCCATCAGGTCCAGACGCTTTTCCATCTCTTAGAAGCTTTATGGCTTTCTTTATTTCTTCGTTGGTCTTTCACTGTTGATTTGTAGCTCTTCTTCTGCTGGCTGGAAGTCTGCGGGGTTTTGTGGAGCTGGTCTATTGAGAAGGTCCTCAAAATATTCTGTCCACCTCTTCATTTGCTCTTGTATATTGCTGAGCAGTTTTCCATTCTTGTCTTTTATGAGGCAACTTGTTTGCTTGTACTTCCCTGTTAGCTTCTTTGTGCTGTTATACAGTTCTCTCATATTTCCTTTGGCTGCAGCATCTTCTGCCTCTCTTGCCAACTCCTCAATATACTTCCTCTTGTCTCTTTTGATACTTCTTTTTACTTCTTTGTTTGCCTCTGTGTACACTTCTTGAGCCTTGGCTTTGGAACTTCTGGTTTTGCTTGTGTTTAAATCTGCTTTCTTGTTTTTCCTGTCTTTTATCTTATTGATGGTTTCTGTTGTTATCCATGCTTTTTGTTGTCGTTCATTTTTCCCCAGTATTTCTCCACATGTCTCATTCCATACAGTTTTGATTTGCTGCCAATAGTCTTCTGTATTCTCTACATCTTCCAGCTGCTAGAGCACTTGGAATTTGTTGGATTTTGTGACCGCAAATTTGTCTCTTGTTTCTTGATTTCTTAGATGTCCTACATTAAATTGGTTGTCTATAATTTTGCATTGTTGCATATCTCTTGAGTTTCATTTTTACTTTGGCTATCAGAAGGTGGTGATCTGATGCCACATCTGCTCCTCTATATACCTTTACATCCTGCAATGATGATCTAAACTTCTTGTTTATGCATATATGATTAATCTGATTTTCTGTTCTATGGTCTGGTGATATCCATGTTGCTTTGTGTATTCTCTTATGTAGAAACATGCTTCCTCCTATAGCCAGTTGATCTGAAGCACAGAAGTTTGAGAATAGTTCCCCATTTTCATTCATTATTCCTAGCCCATGTTTTCCCATGACTTCTTCAAAGCCGGTGTTGACTGTACCTATCTTTGCATTCATGTCACCCATCAAAATTGTGATTTCTCTTCTTTTTACTTTTTCCATAATTTCCTGTAGTCTAGTATAAAATGATTTTTTCACAGACTCTTCTTTGCCATTAGTTGGTGCATAACATTGGATGACATTTACATTTATTTTCTTTTTAGCTGTTTTAAAAGTAGCTGTTATTATTCTATGTCCAACGGCTTCCCATTCAATGAGTGCTTTCTGTGCTTCTTTAGATAACATAAGAGCTACCCCTTCACTGTGGTGTGAACTTTCGTCTTCATGTACTGAGGACAGCACCAATTCACCTGTAATGAGTTTCTTCTTGTCTACCCCCTTCCACTTTATTTCACACAGTCCCAGAACCTCGATTTTACGAGGGAAGGTCAAAAAGTAATGCCTCCTATTTTTTATGTATGTAAATACTGCATCGGTGTGCAATTTGTAAATTTAGCAGGATTCCTCAAACACTCTTCTGCATTGTATAGCATTACCAACCTGTTTCAGTAACAGGTGGCACCATTGTAACAGTTTAAAAATGGCAGCCAAAGACGTTCGGTTAAAACAACGTTATGTCATAGAATGTTGACAGACAGACATAAAGAAACAAGGACAACCCTAGTCATCAACCTCCTGCACTGTTACGAAACTGAAGGAGAAGAGTTTTTATCGAATATTGTGACAGGTGATGAGACTTGGGTTCATTTTTTTTAACCAGAATCCAAGAGGCAGTCAATGGAATGGCATCACACAACATCGCCGACAAGAAAGAAGTTCAAAAGTTCACCATCTGTAGGGAAAGTTATGGCCTCCGTGTTTTGGGATGAGAAGGGTGTGATTCTTCTCGACTTCTTGGAACAGAGAAACACGGCGAATGCAGACCGTTACATTGAAACTTTGAAGAAGCTTAGAGGTCGTCTTCGGCGACTTTACCCATTAAAATGTGACAGGGCGCTAGGTGTGGTGGCGGTGAACTTATGTCGATGTGGCTACCTCACACCCAAGACCCATGCACTAAGAAAATTTATAAAGGATCGTTTGACAGGGGTTGCAATTATTGGTTGCTTGCAAGCCTCTCAGCAGCAGACTTAGCAATTCAAGCTGTCGTGGAATATTCTAATCCACATATATAAATTATAAGGTAAATATAAAGCCTAACAAATAAATTCTAATAAAGAAAAGAGCAATGGTAAAATAACAGTGCTGTCACAAAGAATGTACTCGAAATCCCCCTTGTTTTCTGCTTCGTCTGCAAATTGTAACGCTTTCACGTTGATAGTAAAAGCTTACTATATTATTACCCGCTTTCTTCAATGAAACGTGTGCTGTATTTCTTGGAAAAACATTTGAGATACGCAAGCTGAACAATGACCTAATTTTAATATTTCATTCATTCCATTTTATACACAGCGTAACTAAAGACAGATGGACTAAAGGATAGAGAGAAGGGAGAGGCAAAAAGCCGAACTCGTGCAACACTAAACACGCGTTGCGCGATATACAATTACTACTATCACGCGTGTAAGGCCACATGCACTAACTTTTTCAGACGGACAGTGATAAATTCACTACCCTTCCCAGAGTTAGGTTTTAAAAAACCTGGGAAACGCTTATTAGAAAAGATAACATTATATGGGTTTACGTTTGAAAACATTACAGTACCCAGACAGCACATCTTCGAAACAGGAGGTAGAAGGAATTGCATATTTTGAACGCAGCATATTAGTTCTATTAAATATATATATTTGGGTTCCTTAGGGCTTGCTGACAAAGAATATGTAAAACGTTACGCAAATAGTCTAGGAATTAACAAGTTATAACCAAAATAAAATAGTGGGGATGCCTGACAGCATAAAATCATTTCTGCTCATAAAATTTTTTTTATAACGTGTTTGAAAAAAACCTTGCGTACGGAAATAGCCTACCATGTAAACTCCAAATTGATTGGAGCGCAACAAATATAAGACTAAACACGATTGGTCGGACTATAAATACTATCTTTGGTTGTTAGGGGAGACGTAGGAAGGTAAAATTTTTTTCAAACACTTGTCGAAACGTGGCTCCATTGGCCAGACTCGCTGATATAATCACTTAGGAGCGTTAGTTCGAAACCACTAGTTCAAATAAGCTTGATGGGAGCCGCGCTGGTGTAATGGCTTCGGCGTTGTACTGGCGACCAGGTGTTCATGGTTCAAACCCGGGCGTCGGCGTTTGAAGAAATGTTTACGGCCGGAAATTTGACTGAATATCCTGAACGGCTCCTGTGATAAACCCTCTGTGGATGGGAAGGAGCGAAGCTCCTGACCGGGTTGGAAGGAAAGTCCTCAGGTTCCCCAGCCTCGCAATGACATGTCATTGGGCCGAAGGGCTGAAAGCCCAAGTGCCGCTGGATAAGAAAAAAAAAAAAAAAAAAAAAAAAAATAAGCTTGATAAAGCAACAGTGCGTTGAAGCCAGCTCATATTTTTGCTAAATAAAAGCCTGGAACATAAGCAGATGGGAATTTGTGCCAGTATTTGTGCCAGAATTCATTGCTAATCAACGTATCTGTGTTTGTTTCCATGAATTGTGGTAAGCTTGAAACATTCAGTATCTTTTAATGAAAATTGAATGTGAATTGTTAATTTATGCCTGTATATATGTGTAGTTCAGTAGCAAACATGATGTAAAGCCTATAATGCTCCAGCCTGAACAGAAGGTGTCGGAGGAAAGTAAAACTGCATGGAATGGCCAAACAGTAAACTGACACCTAGATTATTGATTAGACAGAAATAATGCTGGAAGTGCAGAGGCGTAGTAACCATTAAGGAGGTTAATACTGGTATAAAGTATTTCAGATGAAGCTGACAGTTGGCCTAATGCTCTGAACTCAATGTTTGTGATGTATTGTGCTCAGTGTAAAAAGAGAGTATAAATTAGTTATGAAGTAGAAGGTACATCCTTCTTGTTTTCAGGGACCGTGGTCTTGATGGTATTGAGCAGCACCTGGTCAGAGCTTTGCTGAATCCAGAGTCGGACAGCATACTCCTTGGTCCATTTAGCTATCAGTGAGGTGTCTCCAGAGCCCAGGGGAGAATCGAGCAGAGGAGTCTGTTCCTGCCGCCATCACGCAAGATAAGCTGATGTGGCCAGCTGAGCTCAAAATTATGTACCCCAGCTTAAAATGACCTTGTAAAAATAACATTAAGAGGGGAATTAAATTGTTTTAATATCAGGAACTGAGAACATCTCCAATACTGGGTCAAATAAAGACAAACTATTGAAGTCATGATGACAAATACCAACAGAGCTTGAACAAAACAAAACCAGTATTACCTCATATTACTACTACACAACTGACACACATAGGATACTTTTAATAATATATGTCATTACAATATTCATATTGATAAATTCTGTACATATAACTTGTAAGTAAAATTGATTGTGATTCCTGGTTCCCTTTGTATTTGAATCAGGACACATATTCATTCATAACAGCAATGAATACATATTGTTATTTGAAAAGTTATCAGTGACTCCTTTAAGATATCCTTTAGAGTGTTATATGTATGTGAGTGTCACAGTGTTGTCAAGTGTGGTGGAATAAATTAAATTGTTTATCTGTCTGTTGTTGTTATGACTTACACTTCATCATACACATACCCTAGACATACAACGTAGTCATCACACTATTCCAGAATAATTCTGACTGAGGTATACATATGTGGCAGCAAGTAAGGTTATATACAATACACTACTCTTATTAGATATATATACCTTCACAGCTGATCTCAGTCAGTACACTAAGTTCCCTATACATATTTATAACATCCCACTTCACCACATATATTGGGGTCTCGCTCTTGGGATTTTGAATCTTTCCCTATTAAAAATATTGGGGGTAATTCACTTCAGGGAATATAAGAATTAAAAGGTATCCTTGGGTGGAATTAAATAAGGTTGAGCTCACGGTGCCTGTGTTGTCCATTAGATATATATTTAGAGATTAAATTGTTGGTTAGACATTGTATAAACTTACCTGATAGACAATGGCGGACCTGGCCAAGTTTCGATCTGCTGCTGTTCAGACTGCAAAGGAGTTAGGATTAGATGGGCAAGTTATGGTTGCCTATGTCACTACGGAATGTGACAAATTTATTGAACGCGAAGAAAGAAGGTTTGAAGCCGAAAGAAAGTTAGAGGCTGAAAGGGAAATTAAGAAGTTACAATTTGAGGCTGAGGCTGAGACTAAGAGGTTGCAGATTGAGGCTGAGGCTAGGAAATTGGAGGCAGAAAGAGAAGACAAAAGATTGGCTGCAGAAAGGGAAGAGAAGAAATTAGCTGCAGAAAGGGAAGAGAAGAAATTAGCTGCAGAAAGGGAAGAGAAGAAATTAGCTGCAGAAAGGGAAGAGAAGAAATTAGCTGCAGAAAGGGAAGCAGAAGAAAGAAGATTGACTGCAGAGAGGGAAGCAGAAAAGGAGGAGAAGAGATTACAAAGGGAACATGAGTTACGACTAAGGGAGTTTGAGTTTCAGGGCCATGCTCCTGAAAATGGTGCCAGTCCCTTTGCCTCTGATGCCACTGCTAGCCAAGGAGCCTCAACCTCAGCTATGAATTTTCATTTAGATCATTTTGTTGAGAAAGACGATGATATAGAGAGCTACCTAAATAGGTATGAACTATTAGCTACCACGTATGGGTTAGAGAGAGAAAGGTGGAGCTTAAAGTTATCTCAAGGACTTCGTGGGGCAGCTTATGAAGTTTTTGCAAAAATGAGCAGAGGTGATCAGGAAAATTATGACATGCTAAAGCAGGCTCTTTTGTTAAGATATGAAAAGAATGCAGAATTTTATAGGAAAAAATTTAGGAATGCTAAACTACTGTCAGGTGAAACCTATCACCAGTTCTCTGCACGAATAGAGACATACTTGGAGAAATGGACTTCTCTGGGGAAAACCCAAGATCTTAAGGAAATGGTCCTTATAGAGCAATTAAGAGAGTCCATGGCTCCAGACCTGAGAAAGTTTCTCATGGAACAAGGTGCAGAGAGGCTGGGTGAGTTGCTAAATGTTGCTGAAAGGTATCAAGCAGCTCAAGCAGAGGTAACAGGTAATAAAAAGAAACAAGGGGATAACTTTAGGGCACCACAGAACTTTAATAAATTTGATCCTAAGGATCAAAATAAAGGTAAGCACCAATTTGATAGGCCACGGTATGAAAATAAAAATAAATTCCCACAATTCGATGAAAGGAAATATGATGAAAGAAAATCTTTCAACCAAGGAAAAAGGTGGTGTAAAAATTGTAAGATGAACAATCATGACACTGACCATTGTAGAAGGAAACCTCCTCATTGTGCTGCTATGACATCGGGGAAAAAGGAAAAGAAGGTCAAACCTGAAGAACTACAGGAACCATACCACCCCCCAGTGTGTGAAGATGTCATCTGTAATGGTGTCACTATAAGGTGTTTATATGATACCGGTTTAGATTACGATTCCGTTGTGAGTTCTCACCTGGTGCAGGCCGATCAATACACCACAGAAACAGTGGAGATTCAAACTGCAACCAAGGATGTAGCTACCATGACACTTCCCGTCGCCCGAATAAAAGTGAAAACGCGATATGTGGAAGGAATCATAAAAGCAGCAGTGATAAATGAGCCAATCTACCCTCTAATATTGGGGTGTAGATATGTCTTCTTGGGGAATCCCAAGAGACCTGTGATATTGGCAACAGTGCAGACCAGATCACAGTCAAAAAAGGAGGAGGATAATCCCATAAATACTCACCCAGATGAGATGAGGAAGGCACAGGCTGAGGACAAAACACTCAAGCCATGTTTCAAGAAGTTGCCCAAATCTCATACACCTCCAGGCAAGGGAGAGTTTTATATGAAGAACAAACTGATATATAGGAAGGCTGGATCTGAATCCAATGGTCACGGACAGCTGGTCCTTCCCACTTCATATAGGACTAAAGTGTTGGAACTAGGGCATGCGATTCCCTTCAGTGGTCATATGGGAATCAGCGCAACAGGACAGCGAATAGCTTGTCACTATTTCTGGCCAGGAATAACTGAAGATATCAAACGATATGTAAAATCCTGTCCAGAGTGCCAACGAGTAGCACCTAAACATTGGACTGCACCAGCAACTCTGGGGGAAATGCCCATAGTGGGAACACCCTTTGAGAGAGTTGCCGTGGATCTTGTGGGACCTCTCACCCGAACCAAGAGAAGGAACAGCTACATTCTGACTCTGGTGGACACTTGTTCTATGTGGGGAGAGGCTGTAGCCCTGTCATCGATTGATTCTAAACATGTGGCAGAGGCATTGCTCACAATTTTCACCAGGTTAGGCTTTCCCAATCAAATCTTGACTGATAATGGCTCTCAGTTCAAGGGGAAACTAACTGAAGAAGTTTTCAGGATCTTCCAGGCCAAACACTTCCATTGTAGTGTGTATCATCCCCAAGGGAACGGCCAAGTGGAAAGATTTAACGGCACATTGATGTCGATCCTGAGAAAGTTGGCACACGAAAAACCAGATACATGGGACCAGTACCTGCACGCCGCCCTCTTTGCTTATCGGGAGGTACCCCATAGTTCAACCGGTATGGCCCCGGCAACATTATTGTTTGGAAGGCCAATAAAAGGTCCACTCGAAGCTTTGTTAAGAACGTGGACTGATGAAAAGGCAGAGGAAAACATTACATCTTCATACCAATATGTGAATGAGCTGACCACTCGTTTAAAAACTGGTTGGAAACTTGCCAATGAAAATTTGAAACAAGCCAGGAAGAAACATGCTGCCTATTATAACAGGAAGGCGAAAGACAGAAATTTGGCTGTGGGAGAGAAAGTACTGCTTCTTTTGCCCGGGAGTCAGAATAAGTTACAAATTGGATGGCAGGGTCCATATACAGTTTTAGAGAAGGTATCTAGAACAAATTATAAGATAGATAAGAAGGGGAAAGAAAAAATCTATCATGTGAACCTCCTGAAGAAATATTTGGAAAGAGAACATCAGGAGGAGACACACTTGTTGACCTTGTCCATCGCCATGGAGATGAAAAAGGAACCACTTTCATCATTTGAGTATCCATTACACCCCTGTGAGACAGCAGCACAGGTGAAAATCAGTACACATTTAACGAAAACTCAGAAAGAGAGAGTGCAACAGGTTCTAAATAATCATGCAGAGGTGTTAACAGACCGACCAGGGCATACAAACCTATTGGAATATGATATGAAACTGATAGACCCCACACCTGTCTGTATGAAACCATATTCGATTCCGTTTGCTAAGGAGAAAGCTTTGAAGGAAGAGATAGACTATCTATTGAAGGAAGGAATTATTTCACACAGTGAATCTTCGTATAGTTCCGGTGTTGTACTCTTAAGGAAGCCCTCTGGAGAACATAGACTCTGTATAGATTACAGGAAACTGAATGCTATTACAGAAGGACAGGTGGATCCATTGCCGGATACAAATCAGCTGTTTGCCAGACTAAATAAAGCTAAATATTTCTCAAAAGTGGATCTGAGTAAAGGATACTATCAGATTCCAGTAAAGCCTGAGGTTAGACCATACCTAGCTTTTAGTACCTCAGAAGGACACTATGAGTTTAATAGATTGCCATTTGGATTGAAGAATGCGCCTAGTGTCTTCTCTAGAATGATGAGAAAATTATTGGACCCTCTGAATAATCCATGTATAACAAATTTCATGGATGATATCCTTATAGCAACAGAAACATTTGAGGAACACATTGACTCTCTGAACATGCTGTTTAATCGACTTAGGGAGGCAAATTTAACAGCCCGACCAACCAAATGTTGCGTTGGATGTAAAGAATTGGAATTTTTGGGACACACAGTTTATCAGGGAAACATGACCCCTGACCCAAAGAATTTAGAGAAACTACAGAAAGCCCCGAGACCACAAACCAAGAAGGACGTGAGATCCTTTGTCTCATTATGTGGTTTCTACCAGAAGTATATCAGGAACTTTAATTCCATATGTGCACCGTTAACTGATTTGACACGTAAAGGACATCCAGATCGCATTACATGGACCCCACAATGTGAAATGGCTTACCAAGAATTGAAGGAAAAGCTCACAAGTAAACCTATTTTGAAATTACCTGACTTAAGTCAAGAATTCATAGTAAGGACGGATGCAAGTAATATTGGGTTAGGTGCAACTCTACTACAGAAATCAGATGCATTGGATGGGGAATTAAGCCCAGTGGCATATGCTAGCAGAAAATTGAATAAAGCTGAAATCAATTACTCAACTAGCGAAAAAGAATGTCTTGCAGTAATATGGGCAATAAAGAAATTCAATATTTATCTGTATGGGAAGGCCTTTAAGTTGCAAACAGACCACAAACCTTTATCGTTTCTAGCCCAGGCTAAGCATGAGAACTCTAGGTTACTCCGATGGTCCTTGCTTTTGGCTCCCTATAATTTTAGCATTGAGTATATATCTGGAAAAACAAATTTGGGAGCGGATTTTTTAAGCCGCCATCCGTGTGATGAGAATCACCGTAAACCCCAGAACTAATAATAAATTTCTCTATGTGTATATAGAATAAAGGACTGACATATAATGTCTGTTTTAAGAGGGGAGATGTCGTGGAATATTCTAATCCACATATATAAATTATAAGGTAAATATAAAGCCTAACAAATAAATTCTAATAAAGAAAAGAGCAATGGTAAAATAACAGTGCTGTCACAAAGAATGTACTCGAAATCCCCCTTGTTTTCTGCTTCGTCTGCAAATTGTAACGCTTTCGTTGATAGTAAAAGCTTACTATATATTATTACCCGCTTTCTTCAATGAAACGTGTGCTGTATTTCTTGGAAAAACATTTGAGATACGCAAGCTGAACAATGACCTAATTTTAATATTTCATTCATTCCATTTTATACACAGCGTAACTAAAGACAGATGGACTAAAGGATAGAGAGAAGGGAGAGGCAAAAAGCCGAACTCGTGCAACACTAAACACGCGTCGCGCGATATACAATTACTACTATCACGCGTGTAAGGCCACATGCACTAACTTTTTCAGACGGACAGTGATAAATTCACTACCCTTCCCAGAGTTAGGTTTTAAAAAACCTGGGAAACGCTTATTAGAAAAGATAACATTATATGGGTTTACGTTTGAAAACATTACAGTACCCAGACAGCACATCTTCGAAACAGGAGGTAGAAGGAATTGCATATTTTGAACGCAGCATATTAGTTCTATTAAATATATATATTTGGGTTCCTTAGGGCTTGCTGACAAAGAATATGTAAAACGTTACGCAAATAGTCTAGGAATTAACAAGTTATAACCAAAATAAAATAGTGGGGATGCCTGACAGCATAAAATCATTTCTGCTCATAAAATTTTTTTATAACGTGTTTGAAAAAAAACCTTGCGTACGGAAATAGCCTACCATGTAAACTCCAAATTGATTGGAGCGCAACAAATATAAGACTAAACACGATTGGTCGGACTATAAATACTATCTTTGGTTGTTAGGGGAGACGTAGGAAGGTAAAATTTTTTCAAACACTTGTCGAAACGTGGCTCCATTGGCCAGACTCGCTGATATAATCACTTAGGAGCGTTAGTTCGAAACCACTAGTTCAAATAAGCTTGATAAAGCAACAGTGCGTTGAAGCCAGCTCATATTTTTGCTAAATAAAAGCCTGGAACATAAGCAGATGGGAATTTGTGCCAGTATTTGTGCCAGAATTCATTGCTAATCAACGTATCTGTGTTTGTTTCCATGAATTGTGGTAAGCTTGAAACATTCAGTATCTTTTAATGAAAATTGAATGTGAATTGTTAATTTATGCCTGTATATATGTGTAGTTCAGTAGCAAACATGATGTAAAGCCTATAATGCTCCAGCCTGAACAGAAGGTGTCGGAGGAAAGTAAAACTGCATGGAATGGCCAAACAGTACACTGACACCTAGATTATTGATTAGACAGAAATAATGCTGGAAGTGCAGAGGCGTAGTAACCATTAAGGAGGTTAATACTGGTATAAAGTATTTCAGATGAAGCTGACAGTTGGCCTAACGCTCTGAACTCAATGTTTGTGATGTATTGTGCTCAGTGTAAAAAGAGAGTATAAATTAGTTATGAAGTAGAAGGTACATCCTTCTTGTTTTCAGGGACCGTGGTCTTGATGGTATTGAGCAGCACCTGGTCAGAGCTTTGCTGAATCCAGAGTCGGACAGCATACTCCTTGGTCCATTTAGCTATCAGTGAGGTGTCTCCAGAGCCCAGGGGAGAATCGAGCAGAGGAGTCTGTTCCTGCCGCCATCACGCAAGATAAGCTGATGTGGCCAGCTGAGCTCAAAATTATGTACCCCAGCTTAAAATGACCTTGTAAAAATAACATTAAGAGGGGAATTAAATTGTTTTAATATCAGGAACTGAGAACATCTCCAATACTGGGTCCAATAAAGACAAACTATTGAAGTCATGATGACAAATACCAACAGAGCTTGAACAAAACAAAACCAGTATTACCTCATATTACTACTACTACACAACTGACACACATAGGATACTTTTAATAATATATGTCATTACAATATTCATATTGATAAATTCTGTACATATAACTTGTAAGTAAAATTGATTGTGATTCCTGGTTCCCTTTGTATTTGAATCAGGACACATATTCATTCATAACAGCAATGAATACATATTGTATTTGAAAAGTTATCAGTGACTCCTTTAAGATATCCTTTAGAGTGTTATATGTATGTGAGTGTCACAGTGTTGTCAAGTGTGGTGGAATAAATTAAATTGTTTATCTGTCTGTTGTTGTTATGACTTACACTTCATCATACACATACCCTAGACATACAACGTAGTCATCACACTATTCCAGAATAATTCTGACTGAGGTATACATATGTGGCAGCAAGTAAGGTTATATACAATACACTACTCTTATTAGATATATATACCTTCACAGCTGATCTCAGTCAGTACACTAAGTTCCCTATACATATTTATAACATCCCACTTCACCACACAAGCAACACAAAGCCTTATACAGATCAACATTTAATACTACCGAACATAGCAAACACCAAACAAACACCCAGTCAGTGTTCATAGACTTTCTGAAAGAAACAATATATAAAACAATGTCTAAGTGAACATCAATAGCATACATAATAACACCATACGGAAAACATGCGCCCACCTGATACCCTCAACTATCTCACACACTCATGTGTGTCGTCCAGTGCGACTAGTATGGTGTTGTGCATGAGGCTGGCAATCTCACCGTGTAACATAGGTTGCTACCGAAACCACTACTGCAAGAGCATCTGAATGCTTCATGCGGAGGCAAACCACACTGGTGACCCCATGCTCCCTCAGGAGCGGAGAAGAGAAATATATATCTCCAAGTGAGCCCACGTGCTCTCACAAACCATTCTTCACATAACAATAATTAAATAATAAACAACTGGACATAAAATAATCTTCAACTACATGTACAACAAATACTCTCAATAATGAGAATAAACTACTACCTCTCAACCGACCCACATCAATACTCGTTCCTGCACTCTGAACATGTCGTAAGTGACGACTGGTGCGCCTGGCCACAAGCGTGTCGTATATGACCCTGGCGTTGTGCATTCTCTTCTTTAGCGAAAAGGCTGTTATATTGTTGTAGTAACTTCTGTAGTTGGCGCTTTTCGTCTTGGCTGCCCTCAAACCCATTTAACTCAATTGGGCTGCAAACAGGGAACTTGGCTGGGCATCCTGGCTGTGCAGTGTGGTAAAGTGGGATGTTATAAATATTTATAGGGGACTTAGTGTACTGACTGAGATCAGCTGTGAAGGTATCTGTATCTAATAGGTGTAGTGTTTTACAGATAACCTTACTTGCTACCACATTTATACCTCAGTCAGAATTATTCTGGAATATTGTGATGACTACGTTAAATGTCTAGGGTTATGTAAATGATGAAGTGTAAGTCACAACAACAACAACAGACAGATAAACAATTTAATTTATTCCACCACACTTGACAACACTGTGACACTCACACACATTTAACACTCTATAAGACTATCTTAATTGAGTCAGTGGTAAAAGTTCAAATATATATGTATTAATTACTTTCACTAATATATATCCTGATTCAACTACACAGTGAACCAGGAATCACAATCAAATGTAATCACAATTTATATGTACATAATTTATAAATATGGACCTTGTAGTGACATATTGTATTAGTATTATCCTATGTGCCTCAGTTGTGTAGTAGTACTATGAGGTAATACTGGTTTTGTTTTTCAAGCTATGTTGTTATTTGTCATCATGACTTCAAGTGTTTGTTTATCTTGGAAATAGTATGGGGAAACTTCACCGTTCCTATCAATTTAAACAATGTATTGACCCTCTGTTTTACTATAATGTCAAGTTTTGAGGGGGACACATAATGTTGAGCTCCTCTGGCCACAGAAGCTTATCTTTCGTGATGGCGGCAGGAAAAGACTCCTCTGCTCGATAGCTTCCCTGTGTTCTGGAGACACCTCACTGGTCGCTATCTGGACCCAGGAGTATGCTGTCAGCCTCTAGATTCAGCAAAGCTCAGACCAGGTGCTGCTTCAATAACATAGGACCACGGTCCCTGAAACAAGAAGGTTGTACCTCCTATTTCAGAACTAATTTATAATCTATTTCCAGACTGAACACAATACATAACAAACACTGAGTTCAGAGCGGTAGGCCAACTGCTATTTTCATCTGAAACAATTTACACCAGTATACTCCTCCCTAATGGTTACTACGCCTCTGCAATTCCAGCATTAGTTCTTTCTAGTCAATAAGATAGGTGTCAGTGTACTGTTTGGCAATTCCATGCAGTTTTACTTTTCTCCGACACCTTCTGTTCAGGTTGGAGCACTATTTAGGCCTTGCCTCATGTTCGCTACTGAACCACACACATATATAGACATAAATTATCAATTTACATTCAATTTTCATTAAAAAGATATTGAATATATCAAGCTTACCACAATTCATGGAAATAATACACAATTACGTTGACTGGCAATGAATATGGCACAAAATCCGACCTGCCGCTGTCTCAGGCTTTTATTTAGAAAAATATAAGCTGAATCTCAACGCACTGTTGCTTTAGAAAGTTTATTTGAAAAGGTGGTGCTGAACTGACGCTTCTAATTGACTATATTGGCGGGTCTAACCAATCGAGCCATGTTTACACAAGTGTTTGAAAAAAAGTACCCTTCCTTCCGTCTCCCCTAACAACAAAAAATAGTATTTGTAGCCCAACTAATCGTGTTTAGCCTTACATTTACTGCGCTCCAATCAAATAGGATTTAACATGGGGACCTATTTCCCGTACAATGGTGGTTTCAAAATCTGCCACTGAGCGATTCTGATTTTGGTGTTGTCTGACACCCTCACTATTTCTTTTGGCTATAATTTGTTAATTCCTAGACTATTTGCGTAACACTCAACATATTATTTGTCAGCAAGTCCTAAGGAACCCAAATATACAAATTTAAGGGAGCTAAGTGGCTGCGTTCAAAATATGTATTTTCTAGGATAGTCGTGTATTTGTTTTTTTATTTTTTATGTTTAGAACCGCCACCTGTCCTGCTGTACTGTCAGACTAATGTCAGGATTTTAGACATAAAACAGTAGAATGTCATGTTTCCTAATAAGCGTTTTGTAAGTTTTTAAACCTAACTCTCGTATGGGTAGTGTTTTTTATCACTGTCGATCTGAAAAAAAGTATTGCTTCTGGCCTTTCGCTTGGGGAGGGTGGCATTAATTGTATATCGCGAGACGCGTTGTTGGGTGGTTCGTTCTCATGGTAAAGAGGGAGTTGTAAGCTAGTGTATGGTGTCACTGGTCTATGCTAGCTTAAAATACGCGAATGGTTTTCTCAATGAAAATATCTCAGAAGTGTTCTTAAAACGAACTCCAACAAGCAATAGTCAATTCTCCAATTCAGGACTGCTAGCAAGGCGTTGGTGAAAATACATGTTATTTATTGACACGATACAGACGGAGTGAAACAAGACGTTCATAGTTACAGGTGCAAAAAGGTCATACGTCAAAATGTTGATAATTACTTTTCAAGTTCATGAAGATTCTCTAACAATAAAGTCCTCTCATTCAAGTGACTAAGGATCACTTCCTCTACCACATCAAATGTATTGCAGTCAAGTCCGTTGACCTTCTTTCAAGGACGTATATCATGGCCCAACGGATTCATTCTCAAGGAGCAATACTTCTTATCATACTTGTAATAATTCCAGACTCTTCCATACGATACTTAGGTAGCATATATATATTAAATCCAAACAAAGTCATCCACTACAATACGACCAGGTTAGAGTTCTGTGTTGACTGACCTCTCTCTATCCATGCCACGACTTTGGCATTGACAAAATACGGCATATAAAACATGTGAAGCATACAAAATCAATTAACTTCAGTTACTCGTAGGTATCCTCCCTCTATGGTAATTCAAAAAGGCTAACGACTCCGTCTGTCCATTCTAGGAAGGACATACTGCGATGACTTCCCGCTAGACCAAGATTAGGAGCGGCCTGATACTTTAATTTAATTCAATAAACATTCGATATGACGTAGGGCGACACTTACTTGATACTTCCACTACTGGCTTCACCATGAATCCCAGTAGATATAATTATAATATAATGGCTTCTTCAAACTTGCCACGAATACACAATAAATTCCACGGCCATAAACATGGTCCGTACTGCCCCGTTCAAAACATGACGTCACAATCCCTCAACTAGGTTACCCGTGCGTCCAAAGCAACTCACACTGCATTGTGCACGTCAGTGCGTGAATCAATCGAACGCACAAATAATATAACTATATTAAAACTGGTGCGTACATTTGGCAGGACCGAAGACTACCCCCTTAGGTAATAAATGTACGTAACAGCTCCCTTATTACCTCCCCTTAAAAAAAATTAATTATATTAATTTTTTTGAACTTAGTACCCGAGAGAGGTGAGTCAAAACTACCACAAGATATGAAATGCATAAAGTTATACCATATTAAGAAAAGAATATTAAACGAAATCAATATAACTAAATGATAGTATGCATTAAAGCACACATCCACGATCGACCTACTTTGGAACGATGTGGTAATATACGAAGTAAAAACAAGTTGAAAATGAAAAATGAAAAAACCATAAAAAAAAAGATGATAATAAAATTCAACTAAGTTTTCAAAAAAAAAAAAAAAAATTTGAAACATATGATTTTCAAAATGAAAATGAACAGCAACACTGATGATAATCAATGACAAGAGAATCAATAAAACAGAAAAATTGAAAATACAATGTGCAAAAATGAAGCAATGAAAAATTAAACACTTTAGGAATCAACACCCTTAACGTTTTCTAACACTAGTATGGTTGACTAGTGATCTAACAGTGAGATATCATAACTAAGACCCGTGAATGCAGGTATTACGTGACAACTTAAGAAAGTTAGTATGTGTGTGATCCATAATCAATTAATTAGATTAAATTGAATTATTCTAATTTATATATATTTCTTAGTTACTAACAAATAACCATTTACTAATATATTCTAAGTAATTCCAATATCACTATCAATATGTTAATGTTCAGTTACAACTAGTTAGTAATAGACGAGACGATGTTCTCAATGTTCCATACACGATAAAATATATTCTCGAACACGATATGTAGTGTAATATGTTCCATAGGAATAACAAATGTATATTTGTCGCTCTTAACAATGTTTCCATACTCATAAAAAGTTACTCTAATACCACTGTTCCCGTTTTAATAAAACGTTACTACACAAGAAGTAATGTTATAATCTATAAGTAAGTATATCATGAAAGTTATACTTATACGAATAATTCAGTTATATAAACAGTCTTTATAGATGTACAATCAATGATACTGTACAAAGTTATTCATGTTATCGGTGAGGATGTTTCAACATCTGGAAGTGGTTTAGTTTCGACAAGTTCGCTTGGGCATCTAGACAAACAGTCTGCGAACACATTCTTCACTCCAGGAATAGCTCGTATTTCAAAATTGAATGGTTGAAGCGCTATAGCGTAACGCGCTGACTTCGATGATTTAACGTTCTTCGTGTTCAGTGCGGTAAGAGCTTTTTGGTCAGATTCCACCACAAAGTGTGAGCCGAGAAGGTAACGTTCCAGTTTTGTGATTGCCCACACTAATGCGAGGAGCTCTTTATCCAGAATGGAGTATTTGAGTTCGCTCTCCATAAGTTTTCTGGACACGTACATCACCGGAAATAAGGTGCCGTTATATTCCTGCATCAAAACTGCAGCAATAGCGTAAGAACTTGCATCACTGCGAAGAATAAAAGTGAGATTTTTGTCAGGCAACCTCAAAAAAGGTTCATTTGAAAAAAAATGTTTTATATAGTCTAACGCCGTTTGGTGATCCTGCGACCACTTTATTACATTAGATGTGCCTTTATTTAGTAGAGACGAAAAAGGTGCAGTTATAGTAGACAAATGAGGGATGAATTTGGAATAGAACTGTATTAGTCCTAAAAGCGACCTAACTTGTTTTTTTGTCTTAGGTGCCGAGATGTTTAAAATTTTAGAGACGTTACTGTCTTCTGTATACATGAAACCATGACCTATGCGGTGACCCAGAAATGAGATGTCATGAAAACCGACAAAAGCCTTTGAAGGTTTCGCTGTTAAGTTATAATCCCGTAAGGTAGAAAGTAAAGCTTTTAATCCATGAATATGTTCATCCCAAGAGTCACTGAAAAGACAGATGTCATCTATATAAGTAATGACATCGGGACGATGAGACAATATGCGGCGCATCATGCGTACAAAGGTAGCTGGCGCATTCATTAATCCGAATGGCATAAAATTCCATTGAAAAAGACCCCGTGGCGTCGAGAAAGCGGTGAATGGCTTTGCTTTAGGAGTGAGTGGCACTTGCCAATAGCCCTTTGAAAGGTCAAATTTTGAAAAGAATGTGGCATGAGATAATTTCTCCAATAAGTCGTCTAAAAGAGGTAACGGTTCCGCATCGAATTTTGTAACTTTGTTTAATTTCCTGTAATCTACGCAAAGACGTATATTGTTGTCCTTCTTCCTAATGATTACCATAGAAGAAGAATATGGTGATGAAGATGGTTCAATTATATTTAATTGAAGCATCTCATCCAATTCCTTATCAACCTTATCACGAAAGTGTAAAGGAATAGGATATGGGCGAACTCGAATAGGCGTATCGTCAGTCAGAATAATGTCATGTTGGATGACTGACATATGACCTGGGATGTCAGTGAGGACATCCTCATACGAGTGTAGAATTGCTGACGTTGATCAGCCGAAAGAGTAGATGAGATCGTAACATCATTCCATTTCTCAGTGGAATGGAGTGGTACAACTGGTATTGGTAGTTGTACATCATCGAAAGAAGATTCTTCTTCTTGGATGACTGACAAACTAGAATAGTGTTGAATAGGAGGTGTAGGATCGTCAGTTGCCTGAAACACTGACTGTAGATAATCAGGACGTGAGTAATACTCCTTCAACATGTTAATGTGAAAGGTTTTATGTTTACCATTAACATCAACGATGTAGTCGACATCGGATATTCTTGAGATGATCCTGAAAGGACCTCTCCAGGTAATTAAAAGACGATTGTTATGCGCAGGGAGTAATACAAAAGCTTCGTCACCAGGAATAAGCTGGCGAAGACGTCTATACTTGTTTGCAAATAGACGAGCTTTTTCTTTGGCTTGTTCGGATGATGCAGTAGCTAGTCTACAAGCATCTATGATTCTCTTTCTCAGAGAGATCACATACTCATAAGAGGATTGAGTTTCCTCTTCAATATTCTCGTCAACCAATAAGTCGTGGATTAACGACATCGGACCGCGTGGTTGCATGCCAAAAACTAGCTGGAATGGAGAAAACCCCGTGGCTTGATTTTGTACTTCGCGATACGCAAAGAGACAAGCGGGTAGGACCCGATCCCAGTCTTGGGGATGGTCTTGGGTCATCTTACCCAACAACTGCTTGAGTGTCCTATTGAGACGCTCAATTAACCCATTTGACATCGGATGATAAATAGAACTAAGAGATCTGTCTATACCTAATGTCTTCATAACTTGAGACATGGATTCAGAAATGAACTGAACCCCATGATCCGACAAGATTTTCCGTGGAAAACCAATGCGTGAGAAGATTAACATCAATGCCTCTGCTACACTGGCAGATGAAGTGTTCTTGAGAGGGATGGCCTCAGGCCAACGAGTGCACATATCAATGCACGTAAGAATATGCGTATGCCCTCTAGCAGATGGAAGCATCGGACCAATAATGTCAATGGCCATTTTATCAAATGGTCTAATCGGGATGTCCGCAGCTTGAATAGGAGCCGCATGAAATGGACCCCGTACCTTAACTTCCTGACATATCAAACAGGACCGACAATAGAGAGTGATGTCCCTATGGACGCCTGGCCAGTAGAATGCCGAAAGCACTCTGGATTTGGTACGCGAAAAACCCATATGGCCCGCACATTGCGAGTCATGCGCATGTCGTAATATACGAGATCTCATAGAGGATGGGACTAAGATCTGATAACATAAGGATGAATCCTTTTCCCGTATTACTCTAACCAAAATCCCATTTTTAAGTATAAAGTCATGTCTAGATTTTGCAAGTCTGTTGCTGGTATTCTTTTTGTTCACGTACTGAAAAAATTTTTTTAATGAATCATCATTCTTTTGCAATGTTGCAAACAACTCCCGTGAAATAGGAGCATCATCATCACAAGTGGTATGAACTGTAGGTTCAATAGGTGTATCATGCGACATATTAGTAGCTTGCGCTCTAGTCACTACTGCATTTGCAGTTTGAATATGTCGCTTTTCCCATTCAGCTATTTGCTGTGGTGTACACTCTTTAATACCATGTATGCGACCAAGTATTAAATCACAAATTGGATTCGGAAGGAGACATGCTTGGATCTTTCCTGAAAAAAAATGGTGTATTAAGATCAATAATAGCAGTGGGAAATGTTTCAACGGTGCCACCAAAAGTCACACACTTGACAACCCTGC
The DNA here is from genome assembly GCA_024509875.1 of Oreohelix idahoensis. Lineage (NCBI taxonomy): Eukaryota > Metazoa > Mollusca > Gastropoda > Stylommatophora > Oreohelicidae > Oreohelix > Oreohelix idahoensis. The sequence continues at coordinate 100,657 of JAMPIV010011975.1, forward strand.
CCGTGGCACAACTTGGGTTGATCAGTGCTACAACCTGAGTCAAATAGGAGAGAGCATGAAATGTTGTTGACAAATCCCTTGTTAAACTTAAGAGAGCCCTGTCCCTGGTGTACCGACGCAGCAGTGGCCGTACAGACTGCAGGTAGACTAGGCAAGGTATGTCCGCAACGCAGCGTCGTGATCGCCTTAGGCTGGAAAAGAGTCGAGCATTCTGGACAGTCTTTCACCTGGGTACAATCAAGAGAACAAGACATAGCATTGTGAGTTTCAGCTACTTTACCCTGTTCAATGTTAGCCTGTGTATCAATTAAAGAGACATTGGAATGTCTACCCGTATTACTCGACGATCTATCTCTGCGACGCGATCGATTTGGATTATTTGCATTAAAATTGCCATAATTGTCGTTTCTGCTTGAGTTAAAATTTGGATGAGTCCGATAATTTGTATAATTAAAGTTATGATGTTCTTTAAAATTTTTATTCCAAGAACCTTGTCTGTTTTGCGGACCCTGAGATCTTGATCTCCAGTTTTGTTTATTATAATGTCCTTGATTATTTTGAAAATTATTGTTACCAAAATCTCGCGATCTGTGAGCTTGGTTCCAAGAAACATTAAATGGAGCAGATTGTTGAAATTGCTTCCCTTTGTAAAAGTTATCATTGTTAAAATTGTAATTATTTCCCTTATTGGCATACCTGTCAGCACTAAAGGAACGATTTCGTGAAAAATTGTTTTGTTGTGCTGCAAAAGCAACAGGCAATTCATTCTTAATCTGTGCATTACTTAGATCCATGGTTGGGTGAGCAGTGCAAAAATTTTTTGCATGTTCTTCTAAATCTTTCATTGATAAAGGTTTCCGTTCGTGTAAAAATGCGAGAAATGTAGGATTTACAGACGATAGTACCTTATCGCGCATCAGTAAATCGAAGAGACCTTCATACGACTTTTCAATTTTGGATAATTCGATCCATCTTTCTAGGGTTAGTCGTATTTGTGACAGAAAATCACTGAAATTTCTGCTTGATTGCGGTAGCAATGTACGAAATCTTAATCGGTATTCATCTTCTGTCATTTGAAATTTCTTCAGAAGTGCGGTTCTAAGAGCATTATAATCATTCTTCTCATTAATACTGGTAGTATGATAAACTGCTAAAGCATCTCCAGTAAGTAACCTGGATAAATATGTGCAATACAGTGTTTTGTTCACGTTATAAGACCTACAAGTGGCCTCAAATCTATCTAGGAAAAATATTACGTCATCCGACGGGGGATTAAATTTAGGTAATTTAAGGTTAATTTCCTTAAAATGATCATGTCTGGATGAAGTTTGGCTTTCAAAAGTTCTCTGAGAATTAGCTTCCTGAGTTAACCTAAGTCTCTCATATTCTGACTCTGCTAATTTTAGTTCATGCTGTCGTTTTTTATCATTCTCTTCCATCTCAAGCTGAAGTCGTTTTGTGTTTTGTTCAGCTATTAATCTTCTTTCTTCCATTTCTTTTTGTTTAACTTCCATTTCTTTTTCAGCTATTAATCTTCTTTCTTCCATTTCCTTTTGTTTAACTTCCATCTCAATTTTAAGTCTTTCTTCAGCCTCCCTTTGCTTCTGTTCTGCCTCTCGCTGAAATCGTTTCTCTTCAATATTAAGTCTTTCTTCAGCCTCCCTTTGCTTATGTTCTGCCTCTCGCTGAAATCGTTTCTCTTCTAATTCAGCGGCTAATCTCATTTTTTTCTCATCTTCCTCAGCAGTTAATCTCATTTTTTTCTCATTTTCCTCAGATTCAATCCGTTTTTGATCTGCCTCAAATTGAAGTTTTTCTAGTCTTAAAGTTTCTAACTTTCTCTGTTCGGCTTCTATTTCTTGAGCTTTCCTATATTCTGCAAGTGCAAATGCTTTTGCTTCATCAGGAGCCATCTGAAGAGCTTTTGCTTGCTTAATGAAATAATCTAGTGAATACATTATGCTTTATAAGTAGTCACAATACTCTTGATTTAAAAAATGATAATTAATCAATGTAAATTAATTAACCTTGTTACTTTGCCAAGTGTACGTCGTTCATGTCCTAGAACGGTATCTTTTGTTATCATATAGTTATGAAATATATCAATAATCAATATAGTAATTTATGTAATGAAATGTCATGTAATCAACAACGTGAAAGACAATAGAAACATTACCGACAAGACACAATAATCAAAGACGAATGACTACAGTCGTAGAAATCAAATAAAATAAAAATGTGGAACTAAAATAGAATGTCGTAAAAAATTACGATGACATCTACGATCCAATAATGCACAAGACAATTGACAACACAGTGTAAAAACATATGCTTTGTAAAAAACTGAATGATAGTCAGGTTAGACGGACAATAATCACATACAAAATACATCATGAAACTAAGGTACAAGAAAAAATAGCTACGAAAACAACAATTAAACGTGACGAAACAGCTAAACAGATACTATTATAAGGAACAATTAGCGATCGGAACTTCGGCAAGGTTTCTAGCCTTGAACCGGAATTATCGCTCAATTGAAACTTACAAGTTGAGCCCTACAGAACGTCTGACGAAGAGCCCGAATAGGCTTCGAGATGGATCTCGTTCGTCAGATCAACCTCCCTACCTCCCACGACGAATGCACAACATATAACATATAACATGAAAAATGTATAGATGGACATAACAATAAAAGGCACAGCTAAAAGTAATAAAATGTACAACGAAAGTACGTTATACTTATCTCGCGTGTGCCGGGAAAAAAACAATGTGCCTCGTCTCCGTGGATGTACGTCTGAGGATAAAATACTTCGCTCTGCGTATATAACACCAGCTCGCACGTAATAATGGCGAATAGGTGATCCCAAGGCAGTCAGTCACAGTACAACTTGACGTGGAGGTTGATTGATGACCTTGAACAATTGAGTTGGTTTTGATTCATTATCACGCTAGGATCCAAATTTGAGATGATGTCGCCTTGAAAGTACAAATCTTCTTTTCAAACGATAATTTGATTGAGTACGTTCCTGTGAAATGAATTCCAGACCACACTGGCACACCATTTACTGTTGGGTGGTTCGTTCTCATGGTAAAGAGGTAGTTGTAAGCTAGTGTATGGTGTCACTGGTCTATGCTAGCTTAAAATACGCGAATGGTTTTCTCAATGAAAATATCTCAGAAGTGTTCTTAAAACGAACTCCAACAAGCAATAGTCAATTCTCCAATTCAGGACTGCACGCAAGGCGTTGGTGAAAATACATGTTATTTATTGACACGATACAGACGGAGTGAAACAAGACGTTCATAGTTACAGGTGCAAAAAGGTCATTCGTCAAAATGTTGATAATTACTTTTCAAGTTCATGAAGATTCTCTAACAATAAAGTCCTCTCATTCAAGTGACTAAGGATCACTTCCTCTACCACATCAAATGTCTTGCAGTCAAGTCCGTTGACCTTCTTTCAAGGACGTATATCATGGCCCAACGGATTCATTCTCAAGGAGCAATACTTCTTATCATACTTGTAATAATTCCAGACTCTTGCATACGATACTTAGGTAGCATATATATATTAAATCCAAACAAAGTCATCCACTACAATACGACCAGGTTAGAGTTCTGTGTTGACTAACCTCTCTCTATCCATGCCACGACTTTGGCATTGACAAAATACGGCATATAAAACATGTGAAGCATACAAAATCAATTAACTTCAGTTACTCGTAGGTATCCTCCCTCTACGGTAATTCAAAAAGGCTAACGACTCCATCTGTCCATTCTAGGAAGGACATACAGCGATGACTTCCCGCTAGACCAAGATTAGGAGCGGCCTGATACTTTAATTTAATTCAATAAACATTCGATATGACGTAGGGCGACACTTACTTGATACTTCCACTACTGGCTTCACCATGAATCCCAGTAGATATAATTATAATATAATGGCTTCTTCAAACTTGCCACGAATACACAATAAATTCCACGGCCATAAACATGGTCCGTACTGCCCCGTTCAAAACATGACGTCACAATCCCTCAACTAGGTTACCCGTGCGTCCAAAGCAACTCACACTGCATTGTGCACGTCAGTGCGTGAATCAATCGAACGCACAAATAATATAACTATATTAAAACTGGTGCGTACATTTGGCAGGACCGAAGACTACCCCCTTAGGTAATAAATGTACGTAACACGCGTGTTTAGTGTTGCATGCGTTCCTGCTTTCAGCCCTCCCTTCTCTCTATCCTAAGTTCATCTGTCTTTTCATCACGCCGTGTATAAAATGAAATTAATGGAAGTATTAATTTAGGTCATTACGCAGGGTGCCTAGCTCAAGGTTTTCTTAGAAATGCAGTACACGTTTTATTGAAGAAAGCGTGTAGTGATGCAGTAGGCTTTTACTATCAACGTGAAACGTTACAATTTGCAGACAAAGTAGAAAACAAGGGGGATTTCGAGTACAGTCATTGTGACAGCACTGTTCTTTACCATTCTTCTTTCCTTTTATTGAATTTATTTGTTAGGCTTTTCATTTTCCTTTTCATTTATATATGTGGATGTAGAATTTCACGACATGCAGATATCTCCCCTTCCTGGGCTCCAACAACTCTGAAGTGTCTCTCATAGTCTGCGCATGCCTCAGAAAGTTCTCCAACTTGAGTACCCCTAGCCAGTAAAAGGTCTTCATCTCCAAGATTTACTGCTTGGACCTCACAGAACCTTCCTCTGAGTACAGTTAGTGTGTGACATATAACCAGCCCTTTATGGTCTAAGTCTCTTGAGGGTTCAAAAAGCAATGTCTTCTCTGATCTGGAGCCTCTTCTACATTTCACCTGTATAGTAGAGATCGAGCGAGCTGGTATGTGGGTTTTTCTTCCTCCTGCAACCCACACCTTCACTCTATCTAACCTTACCTCTGGTGTACCTTTTCCTGGAGCTTGCCATTTGAGGAAGCTGTGGATGTTTTTTACTTCCGCCAGTATGTTGGTGCCTATTATACCAGGCGCTTTGTCAGGCCCATTGACACTCTTAACGACATAGATGCCACAGTTCTTGACATGGCACTCCCCAATCTTGACGTCAACCACTAGATGGCCAGCATAAGGAATCGTGACACCATTGGCAGCCGTTAGTTGTACCCACTTACTTTCATCCAGGGCCAGATCTCCAAAAAGCTGCTGAAAGCACTGTTCTGTAACAGTTGAAACTTGTGACCCCGTATCAAGAATACACCTGACTTTCTTCCCTGCTATTAGAACATCACATTCCGGTCGACCACCAACCATCTTTATCTCTGAGTCATTCTGCTCCTCTTCCGTAACCTGACTCCCAGCCGCAGAGGGATCTAGTTTAATGCCTGTGGATAGCGATTCTGTACGTGGCCTTAGTCCTCTGCGTCTTAGACAGCAAACTGTCCTGGTACGTCTCCCCTGCTCCTGAGACATCACATCCATTTTAGCCTGTAATCGAGCAACCTTAGCCTAGGGCTTATAAAAGAGATAGCAAGCTGCGAAACAGGCCTATTTTTGAGAGAGCCGCCCAGAAGAGAACAGACGAGGTTAGACACCAGAGTCAATCTGTGTCAATCTGTAGATGCCTTGAGCATATGAGTTAAGTTAGATTAGTATTAGTGTTCTATAATTCTGAAATTATATTGAGCGTGGCTATTTTAATGTTTAGTGAAATACATAGATAGATGTAGTATGAAAGTATTTCATAAATGAAACCAGGCAGAGAAGCGATCTATTACATGAATTTAGATGATATTAACTTGTTAGAGGAGCCGCGGTAGCATAGTGGTTAGTGCACTGGCTTCCTAGCGCAGTGGTCTATGGTTCAATCCCCAGATGAGGTGGGAATATTTTTAGGCCACAAACGGCTCCTGGGTCGACTCTGGGAAGGTTAAGGCGGCCGGCGTGATGCCGACCACATCACCCCTAGTGTGCCGACGGTCAAGATAATATGGGCCTAACACCATATTCCCAATATGCCTCAACGGGCGTGTAACGGGTTCCTTTACCTTTACCTTTTCTAACTTGTTAGCAAAATAGCAAGATGACAGCCACGTGGTGATGACTTTAGTTTTAATTGTTAAGTTAAGAATAATTATATTTTTATTCTTTAATGTAAGAGCATTGAAGTGTATTTCACGATAGCCTACTTATCATAATCCTACTGTTTATCTTTAGTGGTTACTTTGAAGTGAGAATAGTCATTTAGATTTCTGGTGAGATTAGAGTCACGCCAGGGTGCGTAAGGCACGTTGAGACAGGTGTTTCTTTGTTTGCTCCTGGTGGAGCATGGAAACACCAATGTGGCTGGTGTCCATCACAAGCCCACAAGAAGCATTTTTATGCTATTACAGTGGTTGTTTCTGTAACAATGTGTTTCATGTGATGAGTTCCCAATCTCATCAGGGGTCATATACGACACGCTTGTGGCCAGGCGCACCAGTTGTCACTTACGACATGTTCAGAGTGCAGGAACGAGTATTGATGTGGGTCGGTTGAGAGGTAGTAGTTTATTCTCATTATTGAGAGTATTTGTTGTACATGTAGTTGAAGATTATTTTATGTCCAGTTGTTTATTATTTAATGATTGTTATGTGAAGAATGGTTTGTGAGAGCACGTGGGCTCACTTGGAGATATATATTTCTCTTCTCCGCTCCTGAGGGAGCATGGGGTCACCAGTGTGGTTTGCCTCCGCATGAAGCATTCAGATGCTCTTGCAGTAGTGGTTTCGGTAGCAACCTATGTTACACGGTGAGATTGCCAGCCTCATGCACAACACCATACTAGTCGCATTGGACGACACGCATGAGTGTGTGAGATAGTTGAGGGTATCAGGTGGGCGCATGTTTTCCGTATGGTAAGTGTTATTATGTATGCTATTGATGTTCACTTAGACATTGTTTTATATATTGTTTCTTTCAGAAAGTCTATGAACACTGACTGGGTGTTTGTTTGGTTTTGTTCGGTAGTATTAAATGTTGACCTTATAAGGCTTTGTGTTGCTTGAATTGCTAAGTCTGCTGCTGAGAGGGTTGCAAGCAACCAATAATTGCAACCCCTGTCAAACGATCCTTAATAATTTTTCTTAGTGCATGGGTCTTGGGTGTGAGGTAGCCACATCGACATAAGTTCACCGCCACCACACCTAGCCCCTGTCACAAAAAGATCAGAGAACTGCACTACTGTTGCACGATAATGCCATGCCACACACCGCTAAATGCACCATTGATGCGATTGCAGAATTCGGCTGGACATTATTAGCACATCCCCCTTACAGTCCCAATCTTGCACCTTCTGACTTCCATCTGTTTGGACCACTGAAAGAAGATCTTTGCAGACATCACTTTGAGGACACCGAGACCCTTAAACGCGCCGTACGCCAGTGGTTTAGGAAAAGGACACAAATTTTTACTGTGCGGGGATACATTCCCTTGTGAGAAGATGGAAAAAAACTGTAACAAATAACTGAGACTACATTGAGAAATAAATTTTTGAAGTTCAGACTTGGGGCTACATTTCAATGTGAATTTTATCTGTTTTCTTGCCTATTGAATGAAATTAAAAATTACGAGGCATTACTTTTTGACCGTCCCTCGTATTTTCCCTCATTTCTGCTGCTACTTGTGCCACTTTCCCTTGTTCGTTTAATGTCCGAACATTCCAGGTGCCAAATCTGGAAGTTCTCCTAGAAGAAAGAAGGTTAGTCAGTAACACAGACTCCTTTCGGCTTTCTCTGTGTTGCATCATACACCTCCCTGCGAGAGGACCTTCCCCTGTCTTGGATGGCTGTGTTTTATTTTCCTTAATTGACTTGTCCATGTTTGTTGAAGTTTGTTGTGGTTTAAATTTTTTACAGGATGGGGTAACCAGCCCCATGCCCAACCCTCCTTAGTCGCTTTCTACGACATGCATAGCAGGGAACAGTGTTACTATTCTTTGCTCCTCTTTCAGGCCCCGGTAACACACAGGTGATTTCTCTTGCATGAAATACTCATTTTAACCCATTGTGGGTTCTAAATTAGGTATATAGTCCAAGAAGTCAGCTTAGTAGTTGTTAAGGGAGATTAGATCCCCGAGTTGTATACGTTGTCTAGGTATGATTTGTTGAGATCAGTTTTTACAAAGTTCAACCCCCGATCTTTGTTGTATCTGGTCATTTATAAAATTTGTAGTGCCAACATATGTATGTTTCATGTGGAATCTTGATTAAAGTTCAAAAGGAACGTGTAAATAACTTGAAATATTGAAGTAACACTGCAATTGACGACTTGAAATTTATTCCATACTTGTACAAACAATAAATACTTTTGGACTTATACTCTATATAATTCTGATCATTGAACAGTAGTCACTCGTTCCATTTTGCATCCATTAAGTTCCATTTAATGCCACAATTATTACACTTCTGAATCAACAGTTCTGGGACTATAGAAAACTTTTAGTTTCATCTATCGGGGAATTAATCATCCCAATCATGTCGCTTATTATAACTGGAACAATTGTGACAGCCCATGAACACTTGATATATATCTATTAAACACACTTGTCTGAGCAGAAATATAAGTGGCAGCGTCACACTTTCCCAATGGCACAATAGCCACACTGTTATACACAGCTGAACGCTAACAGCGTTACAATCCCTCTCCCTTTTTTCGTCATCCTTAGTTACCTTTTTTTTTTCTCTCTCAGCAAAGCCACAATGCACTTTTCTATCATTCATGCATTTAGTAGAGATACGACATGGTGTGCAACAAAATCTTGACAATAATAAACACCGCGATTTAATTTCACACCATGAAGTGACACCAACATTTATTTATCATGTCTACTGCCACCTATGCAGTGTTCTCTTGCTTGTTTAGGGTTCGAGCATTCCAGAAGCCCAAATGGGAGATATTCTTGGAAGAAAAAAGGTGTGTCAGCTGTCTAGACTTCTTTAAGATTTGTCTGGCTTTCGTCATAAACCTCAATAGGGCACCTTCTGTCTTGGATGACTGAGCTGAATTTTCAGAATAACTTGCTTCAGACGACTTGTTCATGTTGTTGAAGTATTTTAGCTCAAAGTCTCTAATGATGGAATAGCCAGTCCCACACCCAAACCCTCCTAAATCACCTTCAGTGACATATATGGTTTGATACACTGTTCATATTCTTTTCTTCCCTTTTGGACTCAGGTAACACACAGTCAGTACAATGTTATACATCATAATAAGGGGAAAAATGGAGATACGATCACAGCATACCAGCTTAAGAGAAGGATTTTAGCAGTTACCTTAAATTGCTTAGCATGGAATTACAAGTGATGCTTGTGACATTCATTAAGTAAACTAACATTAATGCTTCCCATCATGTAGTTCACAGCATTTTTAGCGACAGAGATGGGGCCTGTTGCTGCTTCACTGCAAACATTGTGTGTGTGTGTGAAACATTTGCATGACTGCTGCACAGCAGTTTCTGTCATTATGTCGTAGGAAATGAAATGTCTGGGACTAATTTTCCTCTCATCTTCATTGCTTGTTAAGTGTCTGACATTTCAGGATGAACAGCTGATAGCATTCAGATACTGTAAATATATTCATACTAGAGGTAACCGGACAAAAGTTATGAGGGGGAAAGTGGAAGAATTTAAATGGGGTGGTGGTGTAATTTCATCTTTTTACTTTTATTTGTCAGCTTTTTTTTTTTTGTGTAGGTAAATGTACAGTTAGTTATCTTTAAAATTTTGCCTTGATAGCCTGTGTCCTGAATATATACTTAAGATTGTCTGGGTTCCTTGCTCTTGTGATCACCATATAAAGCCGACAGTAAAGATTAGTGACAATTAGTTTACACCTGCATGATCAAACATGTGTCCCAGTGCTTGATTGATTATTGTGGCAAATGATTAAGTCACAGAAAACTAAGGAAGTCTCAGGTTGAAAGGAACCCTCTGCAACTGTAAAAGCTACTAAATTGTTCATTGGTTGGTCTAACAACCTACTACAGCTTGTGGAAAATAGTGATCAACATAAACAAGATAGCCTAACTATATTCACACTCAGCAACAAAATAGTAAGAAGAGAACTGGATTTAAAACTTGATAATACAAAGCAAGCTAAAGAGAACAATCCAACTTATCTGGTCATACAGCTAGAAACCAGACTCACATACAAAACACATATTGACTCTCTGTCTGATTGCAAAGGCCTGTAGAAGACTGAACCTCATAAAGCGATTGGCAAGCACTAATTGGGGAGCCAACCAGTGCACCCTACAACAACTGTACCTAGGATACGTGCGCTCAGTTATGGATTATTCTCTACCTCTACAAGCCACTGCCAGCCCAACACTTAGACTGAAACTAGATCGCATACAAAACCAGGCATTCAGATTCATCTGTGGAGGCTTGTGAACTACCTCAACCAGCACATGTGAGATTTCCAGCAACGTGGAACCCCTAAAACTAAGGAGAGAGAAATAAGATATCTTAATGGCAGAAAGGTTCTTGTGAGCTGACAAGGATGACCCCTGCAAAAATATTATCAATGACCACAGCTCCAGTACCAAATTAAAAAACCTCCTTCGATGAAAAGTACTGAGAGCTCTCAGGGAAGCACCACAGACTAGAATGCCCACTCAATGCCCTCACGGCGATAGAAAACTGGAAAACTAACTCAATTAATACTATCAAGGTTCAAGAAATATGCTAAAAAATTATGAACATATGGAACAGAAATCTACATGCAATGACTCAACATCAAATTGAATGAAGCAACTGATAAACTAACAAAGAAGGGAGCACAAATTCCACAAATTGACCAACCATTGAGCATGCTAATAATAAAACAAATAATAAAAAACAACTGTAAAGAAGATTGGCTGAACACGTGAGCACAAGCTAAATCAGTAAGAAGACTCTTTATGCATCTAACAGCCCCGAATAAGGAAGATGCCATCAACCATATTGAATGAAAATATCAAAATAATACCTTCAGATTGAGAACAGGTCACTCCACACACATTGGCCACAGAAACAGAATGTGCTCACAAAATATAGCAAAGTGTAGACACTGCCCAATCTCATTAGAAATAGTAAATCACCACCTAATACTGTGCCCTGCACTCCAGGGAGTGAGATTAACTCCTCATACCACAAAATTCATCCATAGACAATACACTTTATGGCAGTCCAAAACAGCTTATACGAACTGTGCTGTACCACACAATGACATCAAGGTCACCAAGAGCTGACATCAGTGACAGCGGATCAAAGTCAAGTTAAGTTCTGATCAACACTGTTGATTCAGAAACTCAACTGGGAAATCAATGGTATCATTGAGGTCTGCAGTAACCATTGAATCTATGCTGTAATAGTTTTTTTCTCCACCAGGATAAGTTTTAAAATGGTGCAGTTTCATTCAGATACTGTGGAATTTTTTGGTGTGAGAATTACCTTTTTTTGGCTACATTTGAGATTAAATTGTCTGTTTGCGTCAGTATCTAATTGCTGAGTATTGATGTTTTGTTAGCTTATTTTGTGATTGATGCCAATGTCTTAGCCTTTTAAAACATCTGCAGTATTTTTCAGCATATTTTTCAGTATTGTGGTAATCGAAATATTGTTTTTTTCAAATGTCATAACACATTGATCAGTGCATCATTCTCAGCAAACATTATTTGTTACATGGCACAATGAAGCATTAATGGATCAGTGGTGAAATTTGATGCATTCACATTTCCATTCACTGTGCTTGGAAAGGTGGCACTGAGCAGTGTTTTGTTTCATAATTACCTACAAATAATACTGTATTTACTGGATAACCTGCACTTCTCTGCTCTATTCTGTCACTTGAATGCCCAGCCATACCCACAGGCTGCTGTCATTTGTGGACTTTTGTGTCTGAATTACTTATCAGAACTCATTGCCATTCTTTCAAACAAAGACCTTGACATTTTGCTTTTCACTCATAAATCAGCTTTCTTCTCACAGCAGCTGTGAAATGCTGCTTGAAGAAGTGTATGTGACTGAAAGCTGTTTTAGAAAACAGTTTATAAATATCAAAAACATTTTAACCTGTATTCCACAGCTTATAACTAAACAAATACTAAATGAACATTTTAAAAATACACAATTTTAAAAACAACACATTGGTAAATTGTATTTTATGGAAGCTTGGTCATCAGCCTTTGAGAAAATTCAGTGAGAAAATAAAGCTGTGCCAATATTTATTGAAACAATATCACAGATTTTTAAATGTGGTAGTTTATGGAGCTGGGCACACGCCCATTGGTATGTGGATATGCCCTGTTGCTCCTGAATTAGATTCCTGGTTATGAGTTAACAATCCCACAGTCTTGTGAGAGGATATCATGAGTAGAGTGAAATCCCAGTTTTGTTTGGAGCTGATAATGATAAACAACAGCATACAACAAAGATGATGTAAAAGGAATAATGAGAACAACAGACTGAGGTTTTTAGATGAACAGAGCTTGTCAGAGAGATAACAAAAGTGTATGTTGAGTAAATTTAGATTACCAAATGAGAAAATTGATAGCATGGAGATAACCAGAAAAGGCTTAAATTGTAAATTGTAGATGATTGTGTTTAAATGTACTGAAAACCTTAAAAATAAAATATATTTATTTGGACTTGCTGTGAAAATGTTTGGCAGTGGCTGCAGCATGTCATTCTTAATAAAGAAACTGAGTGAATTTTCAGAGCCGAATAAAAGAGGTTCATCTTAAAAACTCTTACGGCCATATATGGCTTTGGTATTTCAATGAACAGTGTTGGAAAATAAAGATAGTGATAGTTTAATATAGCAGAACAGCTCTGAGGAAAGCATACGTTGAGATTGACGTAAACATAATTCCCCATATAAAGTGATTTGTCAAAGATGGGATATACACTGAAATTGTGAAAGAGGAGCAAGTGGAAGAGTGTTTATACTTTTCACGGACTTCTGTTGTTAACAAGGGTCTTTAAAAAGCTACAACATAGATCATGCTTAAACATAATTTTTTTTTAAAAAGTCAGATTATTGATGCTTTTTTCTACACTTTTATTTAATTTGATCTGAGTATTGTATGGATGTTTCAAATCTTTGAGCCCTTCGTTCACTAGATTTCAGATGACCTAGAGAGCTGAAATTTTGCACAAGACCTTCTGTCGTGGTACATTTTAAGCTATAATAATTTGAAGGAACCTTGAATGATCTGTCTGGGGCCTGCCATACAAAAATTAAAATGACTTTTTTAGTGCATTTAAAATAATAGTGTGTAGCCTAAAAAATGCTTCTAAATTACTTATTAACATGTTTAAAAACTTGTCAGGGCGCATTCTTGGAAGCTTGATGTTTGGTAATGGCTTTGTCTGAGGTTTCATTGATATAATCATTACAAAAGTATCTCACACTTCATTTTCATATTGACTACAGGAAGTGGCAGTGAAATTGGAATCCATCAAGGCCAGACATCCACAACTTTTATATGAGAGCAAGCTATACAAACTTCTGTCCGGAGGTGTTGGAATACCACACATAAGGTTAGATAAAAATTTAAAAAATACAAAGGTATGCATTGCAGCTTTGCATAAGCTTGGGAATGATTAAGTGACATTTTGATATTGCACTTTATTTACAAGTTAGCCCCGTGTAGTTCCAGGGGGGTGTCTGAAAAGACAAGAAAAGAATAGGACTTCTCACCCTCAGGTGTGTCGTACAAGGCTACTAATATGAGGTGCATGGGACTGGCAGTCTCATCATGTAAAATGAATTACCACGGAAACCCCTGCTGCAAGAGCATTTGACTGGTTGATGCAGGCTTCCTGCAGGTAAACTGACTGCAGTGGTGCTCTATGCTTCATAAGGAGCACAAAGGAAAATGATGATGGTACAAGGTTCATTAGTAGTATCTGTCAGATGTTGTCATAAGGTTAGATAAAGATTTCAAAAACACAGAAGTGTGTATTGCAGATTAGCATAAACATGAGAAAAGTTCAGTGACATTTTGATATTGCACCTTATGTACAAGGTTAGATAGTAATTTCTGTCAGAAGATGTTGGAAAAAAACCACTCCTTGATATCCACATTCTTGAGGAGGTACTGAAATGCCATATTGAACATTACAAGGAAATTTTACTGGCAGTAATTAAATTTTTTTATTTAGGGTAGGTGGTTCATGTTGTCTAGGGGAGGAGACCATATTTATATAATTTTATACAGAGGTTAACTGTGATTACTAAATAGGCAGCTGTGGACCAACACAGATTGTTGTCACTGAAGGTAAGGTGGGGTAGTTATGGGAGGCAGCTGTCTGTATAAAATACCTCTAAAGCTTTATGTCTTAACAGCCATGGTAAGGGGTGATTGGATACTCCCTTACACAAACTGATGGATGGTAAGGGGAAACCACTGTCATATTGTCCTTTGTGAAGTCATGAATCGAAACGACTTCAATAAAAAATAGAATAGCATTAAAGTGAGTTCCAGAGGAACCAGCTCATCCTGTTAGGAGCATATGTGCTGCTGGTGATACCCTACTGCCATCAAGCTACTGTTAGCAAAATGAGAATGAAAGATACCTTGGCCATAGGAACTTGGAATGCCATGATGCTTATGCAGGATGGAAAATTGGATAACATCAAGAGGGAAATGGAAAGAATGAATGTAAATTTATTAGGGTTATCTGAAATGCAATATACCGGAGCAGGTGAAATGTATTATGATAGCTACAGAATAATTTATTACAGAGAAAATAAACATGAAAGAGGAGTAGGCATAATTTTAGATGCAGAAAGAGCAAGAGCAATGAAGCAATATCAGATTGAGTCCTTTTAGTTAAATTGAACAGCAGACCACTAGGTATTATTTTTTTGTACATATATATGCACTAACTGCAGATAGTACAGAATAAGTAATTGACACCATCTACAAAGAGCTTGATATGGCTATGGCAGGGGTCGGCAAACTACGGCAAGCGTGGCACGTGGAACGATTTTCAATGGCACGCTGAGTGAATTAAAATACTGTACAGAATATGATCTCATTTTAAAAAAAAATTGAATTTTTAATTAAATAGAAGCATATAATTCTTTTAAAGCTATAACTGTTTTTATAACCCTTCAAAACGAAAGTTTTTAGACATTGGAGGTAAGAATGTGCGATCTGATGAAAACTAAAGGCCTGATCATACTATACTGCACGTAAGTCTTCGTTTTTACGGACCGTTTCCGAGAAGGAACATTCTTCAACGAATTTCAAGGGGAGTGGTTATACTTTGCGGCGCCCGCTAGTCTGGCGTCTACCTGCTACCGTAGTTTGCAGGATGAGATTCTTGAAAAGAATCCCAAGCAAATTTTGACGGGCAAGCGGAGACGTAATATCATAATTACGCAATAGTGTCTGGCTAGCGCCTGGACGAGCGTATTTATTTCGTTTTCGCTCGCAGTTTTTGACTCCCAGTGTGAGTTTGGAGCAACAGTGACTGACCTCGACGAAGTTATATTTCCGTTCTATCCTGCCCCTCTCTCCCGGCCACCACCACCTCTACAGTTCTCTCGGCTGTCGCATACTCATGCCCGTACAGTCCGTTGACCGCAGCACAAAAGTTGGTGTTATTATTAAGTAATACGGTGCCGTTAAAATGAATCAAAAAAGACAAAAACTTGATACACGCTCGTTTCAAGACTTTTGGACAAACAAATATGGATTCATACAACAAAAGGATCGTGCTGTTTGTGCTTTATGTTATGAAATTGTCTTGTGCCGTACGTCAAGTGTACAAAGACACTATCAAACCAAACATCAGTCCATGTTTAAAAACTCTGAGGAGAAAAGTGAAGCCATAAAAATGGCTGTTTCTGGCTACAAAAAAAAAACAAAGTAGTATTTTTAGTCAAGTAATTGGAACCAAAAATAAAGCTACCGAATGTAGTTACAAAATTGCACAGTGTGTGGCTTCGAAGGGCAAACCTGTCTGTTGCTGAGTTATTTGCCGGTTGAAGATCATGCACTGAGTATGGTTACTTTAGTGATCTCTTGTTAATCGTGCTTTGTTTAGTATTACGCGAATTAGGGTGAAGGTGTTCATACAACTCAGTAGCATGGTATGAAGAAGTAGTTCATGTAACTTGAACTCAGCAACATTAATGAAGTAATTAATTCCTTCAGATTGAGTCCGTACATTTAATTCACAGTTGTACATACAAGATGATCATTTCAATAGTAGTAGAGCATAAGTCCATATAAGTCATGCATAAATTAATCAATAACGTAGACTGCTGGTTTACGTGTCAATGTCCGTTATGAGGATACAATGCAGTATTGTCGTCAGAACATCACAGCTATATGCACGCGCAGCTAGACATGGCTACCTGCCGACAGTGAGACTGCGAGTCTGAATATATTCATACGAATTTGACGATTATTCTTCTCCTTCTGAGAATTCTAGTTAAATACTAACCTCCATAAATTTCCCTCTCATATAGAGTTCTAGGACTGACCCTGATCCATAAAAATGCACATAAAATGGCTATATCATGCCATTGAATTGGAAGGTTAGAAAAACGCAGCTATTCAGCTTGGCGGTCAAGTAACAAAGGGTAGCGTTTCTTAGTTACCGACTGTGTCCTAAACAACGCTATACACGTCATGATCGATCGTGTATGGAGCGTTCAGTAATTGAAACATCTGTCGCAATATATTAAATGCCTTAACCTTTTACAATTGCACATCTGATAACCTTTAGCAGACGGCGTTAATATCATATACCGTAACAATTCCCTGTACACCCGGGAAAAAAAAATCGATAGATTTTTTTTCAAGATCTATCCGACTTAACAATTTTTCAAAAAAAATTTAACACAATTGTGACATATGGCCGACGATGTTCTGAGTAGAACCGTGTCGCGGTCATGTCAACCAACTATTTGTCATAGTCATCTACCATTAATTACATGATATATCAATTATACATATTATTATATCAACTAAATAAAATGTCCAATGTTAATAGTGAATGATAGAATTAAATGAAAGTAAGGTCTGTCGTATTAGTATGTCATATAGGAATTAATTTGACTAATTAAAATTAAATTAATGAATTAAACTAAGAGTTAAATTATTAAGATTCTAATGTAACGCGATGTTATGAGAGAAGAAAAAAACAACATAAGTGAGAAGAAATAGAAAGAAATTCGAATATAAGTTTAACTTAATTGTGTGTGTTAAGTGTTAGTGAATAATAACTATCTAATTTAACTAACTAAATAATGTATAGGTACATTAAAAAAAAAATATTAATCTAATACTTGTGTGAGATTTATTTTCTCTTTTCATAATTTCTTCTTTTTATATTTCGTTCTCTTTTTTTTGTTCTTTCATTTCATTTTTTTCTCACATTTCATTTTATTGATAATAATTCAATTAAGAAGTTAAGTTAACTAATTAATTAGCATAGGATATGATGATCCAT
This sequence comes from Oreohelix idahoensis, assembly GCA_024509875.1. Lineage (NCBI taxonomy): Eukaryota > Metazoa > Mollusca > Gastropoda > Stylommatophora > Oreohelicidae > Oreohelix > Oreohelix idahoensis. Next base: position 118,122 of record JAMPIV010011975.1, read on the forward strand.
CCGTAGTCTTGATCCTGATGAATTCTTTTAGGCAAAAATGTTCAAACGTTTACGTTGGAAAGAAATGTCATTTATCCCAGCATCTAAGAATTAAGTGCACATAGGATAATAAGTTCGACTTGTCGTCAGATATTGTTCCATGATTGTTCAACGAATATTCATATATCGTGTATGGACGTTAGACGAAGTTCCAATAACAATATGTATACCTTGATTGTCTTTTAGTTCAATTCTGTGATGCATATAGTGTTTATAAAGTTTAAATTGAAGGCAAGGTTAGTTCCTTTATAGTTGATATGTTTTAGGAATGTTAATGTTGATTATTCGTCGTCAATAGGATTACGTGACAACGCATCCGCAACAATATTTTCAGTGCCAGGAATATGTTCAATGGAAAACTCAAATGGCTGTAGGATGATTGAATATCTGGCGAGTTTCTGGCTTTTATGATTACATCGACGCAAGGATGCTACAGCACGTTGGTCCGTCTGTATGGTGAAGGGAGCACCAAGCAGGAATTTTTCGAGTTTGGTTATTGCCCATATCACAGATAAAAGTTCCTTGTCGACTGTTGAATACTTTGTTTCTGCAGGCTTTAGCTTTCTTGAAATGTATAAGGTAGGATGTAGAATGCCATCATGGTTCTGGAGCAGGCATGCACCAATGCCGTAGTTACTAGCATCTGTTCGTAAGAAAAATCTTTTGGAAGCATCGGGAAGTCTTAAAATTGGTTCATGCGAGAACAAATTTATAATTTTGTTGAAAGTTTCATTGCATGTACCAGTCCATGTCACCTTCACCGGCATGTCTTTCTTTAACAATGAAGACAATACAGCCGTGATGGATGACAAGTTTGGTATGAATCTACTGTAATATTGAACAAGTCCTAACAAACTCCTGACCTGTTTCTTCGTCTGAGGAACTGCTATGTTTAGAATTTTGGAGACTGTACTAGGTAACGTTCGGATATATCCCGACCCAATGATATGTCCCAAAAAGGTTATCTCATTACACGCGATTTGCACCTTTGTAGGTTTAGCAGTTAGATGATAATTCCTTAGAGTGTTGAAAACATATATAAGTCCCGAAACATGTTCCTCAAACGACGAACTAAACAAGCATATGTCGTCAATATATGTAATAACGTCTGGTCTACCTGATAAAATTGTCGCATCAGGCGAATGAAGGTAGCTGGCGCATTAACAAGCCCAAAAGGCATCACATTCCACTGGTATAGACCTTGTGGAGTGGAAAATGCGGTGTAGTACTTAGCCTTTTCGGTCAGTGGTATCTGCCAATAACCTTTAGTTAAGTCTATCTTACTAAATATAGTTGCGTTGGATAGACGTGGCAGTAAGTCGTCGATAAGTGGATGTGGTTCGCTGTCAACTATAGTCTTAGCATTTAATTTTCTATAATCAACACATAGTCTGATGTTATTGTCCTTCTTCCGGACAATCACTAATGGAGAAGAGAATGGCGAATTACTAGTCTCAATGATTCCCAGAGACAACATCTGTTCAAGTTCCTTAGTAGTTTTAGCAAGGAAATGTAAAGGAACAGAATAGGGATGTACACGAATAGGTGTATCATCATTGAGAGTAATGTCATGACTGATAGCCGATGTGCGACCCGGGACGTCGGTCAATACATCTGGGTAAGATTGTAATAGATTAGCAATCTGTAGACGCTGTTGCGGTGTAACCGTTGAAGAGATGGTTACATCCCGCCAAGATTCAGTAGGTTGAACTACTGGTACCGGTAACGGTAACTGTACCTCAGGAAAAGAAGATTCTTCTTCCTGGATGACAGATAAGTTAGCATAATAACAAGTAGATACTGTGTTGTCATCTAGTTCATGAAAAATTGACTGTAAGTGTTCAGGACGTGCATGAAATTGCTTGAGCATGTTAATATGAAATATCTTTTTGTGTCCCTTGATATCTAAGACGTAATCAACGTCGGAAATTTTATCAATGACTTTGTAAGGACCATTCCAAGATATCAATAATTTATTGTTATTGTGAGGAAGTAACACATAAGCCTCGTCGCCTGGGAATAATTGGCGTAATCGTCGAGACCTATTTTGTAGAGATCGAGCCTTAGCTTTTGCAGCCTCAGAAGAAGCTGTTGCCAACTGGCAAGACTCAATAATGTTCTTCGAAGATTAATCACGTACTCGTAAGATGACTGAGTGTCCTGAGTCATCTCCGCGTCAATTAATAAGTCTTTTATTAGTCCCATAGGACCTCTTGGGGGAGCACCAAAAACTAATTCAAAGGGAGAGAAGCCAGTTTGTTCATGTGGTACCTCCCGATAAGCAAATAGAACAGCTGGGAGTGCTCTGTCCCAGTCATGAGGGTGCTTAGCAGTAACCTTATGTAGTAGTTGTTTAAGTGTACGGTTAAGTCTTTCAACCGCACCATTACTCATCGGATGATAAATACTACTTAAATTCCTATCAATGTTCCAAGTTTTCATAACTTCCTTCATGGTGTCAGATATAAACTGTGACCCATGGTCTGATAAAAGTTTTCTAGGAAACCCTATTCTAGAAAAGATGAGATGTAGTGCATCAGCTACATCTGTGGTAGTGGTGGTCTTTAATGGGATAGCTTCTGGCCATCGTGTGCACAAATCAATGCACGTAAGGACGAATCTATGTCCTCTGGCCGATGGTAGCAATGGACCAATAATATCTATTGCCATCTTGTCAAACGGTCTTACTGAGATATCGCAAGCCTGAATAGGCGCCGTGTGAAAAGCTCCACGTGCTTTCACTTCTTGGCATGTAGTACAGGAACGTACATACTGCGAAATATCTCTTGACACTCCTGGCCAAAAGAATGAAGACAGTACTCGAGATCGTGTTCGAGTATATCCCATATGTCCAGCACAATATGAGTCATGTGCATGTTGAAGAATGTACCGTCTAAAAGTATATGGGACCATAACTTGTTGTTTCATTTGTGATTTGTCATTAAAACATCTAATCAATATGTCATTTTTAATAACAAAACAATGTTTGTTATTATTACCTGAGGATAGATTGTCAACTTTATCAACCAACTTAAAAAATTTTTTTAAAGATTTATCCTCTTTTTGTTTGGTTGCAAATGTTTCCCTGTCAATAGGTGAATTGACTACAAATTCCTCTTGGTTGTCTGCATCCATTTTATTATCATCAACTTTCTCCATGAGTTGAGTCTGCGCTCTAGTCGTCACGGCGTTTCCAGTGCATAGGTTATGTTTCTCCCATTCTATAATCTCATCTGGAGTACAATCTTTACTGCCGTGTATACGACCAACCATCAGATCAGCTATAGGCTTTTTTAGCATACATACCTTTACGTTCCCTGTGAAAAAAGGTGTGTTAACATGAATAATAGCTGTGGGGTAAAACTCAATAGTTCCCCCAAAAGTCATGCAACGGACATATTCCCCCGTTGCACAGCTGGGATGTACCAGCGACTGTCGTACACCAATCGTTGTGGATCCTGAATCCCTCAGCACTGAGACGACGGATCCATTAACTAATCCCCTGTTAAAAATTAGTAGGCCTGTTCCATCGTTGACTGCAAGACCTACCTCTGGTGTAATATGTCCGCAGTTAAGCACTGTTTCTTTCGCCTTCTGAAAAATAAGATTGCATTGTTGGCAACTATTTGCCACATTATAATTAATAGCAAAACATGCAGCAGAAGACTGTGTTGTGTTATTGTCAAGTGGGACCTGAGCTATAGGGGTAGTATTATTTGTAACTGCTGCCCCTGTATTATGGTTGTAATGAGATGATCCCCGAGAATGAGATCGATTCCGAGTATAATTGTTAGAATTATCTCGTCGTCCTCTATAGTAACTATTATCTCGATGTCTCGAGCCATGATTATTACCATTCCAGTTACTATTATTATTGGGAGTATGTGATCGATTATAATGAGTGTTATGTTGACCATTGTGGTAGTTTGTTTGAGGTGAATAATTTCTATCTCGTGATCTACCTCTGTTGAACTCATTTTTATTGTTGAAATCATTATTATATCCCTTCTGAAAGTGAACATTGTGATTTCTTTGGAACCTGCTTCTGTCTACACTGTGATGTCTTTGTTTGTTATTATGATTGTAGGCCATATTAGACGCCACAGGTAGAGGTTCTCTTAATGAGGAGTTAGAAATGGTTGCATTCGGATGTGCCGAACAGTAGTTTAAAGAAATTTTTTCTAAATCATCCATAGTACCTGGTTTACGCTCCTGCAAATATGCAAAAAATGGCTGGCTAACCGAAGATAATACCTTATCCCGTAGTAGTAAATCAACTAATTTGTCGTATGATTTGTTGACTTCTGCCAGTTCAACCCATCTATTAAATGTATTGCGTATATTCGCAATGAATCCTGCAAAATCTTTTGGAGATTCAGGTAAAATTCCCTTAAATTTCAACCTACAGTGTTCCTCGTCCAGGTGAAACCTTCGTAAAAGCAAGGACTTAATAGCACCGTAGTTATTTGCTATTGATGGGTCAGCATTTTGAGAAGCCGTCAATGGTTCTCCAACCAAGAATTCATTTAACTTGAGTACCCATGACTCTTCAGGCAAATGGTTTGTTTTGCAAGTCTGTTCAAAACGTGACAGGAACGATGAAAGGTCGTCCACGTTCAAGTTGAGAGTGGGTAATTTAAAGTTGTAGAAATGTTTAGTTTGGCTGGATGATGATCCATTTTGTGCGTTATTATTCTGGTTTGCATCAGCACTTTGTGCTTGTAATTTTGCTGTCTCCAATTTAATACGCGCCAATTCCATTTCTTGTTGTAAAATAATTTCCTCTCGTTTCAATTTATTCTCTTCTTCCTGTTGAGCAATTTCTCTTAATCTATTTTCCTTGGCAATTTGCTTCATCTCACGTTCCTCTTCCTCTTTCTTTAATTCAGCTTTTTTCTCTGCTTCTTTTCTTTCATGTTTTTCCAGTTCTGACTCAGCAAACTGACGAAGTTCTTGAGATTTATAACCATATTCCCGACCAATTTTAACGAAATGGTCTATAGTAAGCATTTTGACTTTTATCTGTAAGTAATTATTGATAATTACTGATTAAAATAGTCAATAGTAGCTTCAGAGTAATTATTATACTTACTCAACTTAGAAATATTCAATATAATAATCACAATAGTACTGAACTCTAATGTCTAAGTTCAACTAATAGACAATATTTTGTAATAATATTGTATCTAAATAATACTATATCATAAATAGTTATGATATCTGTTAACTATTATGTAATTACTTCACACAATTAATCTCAATATCCAATAATGTTGGGTATGATTCCTAGTAATTATATTGTTCAATGTACTAAGTCACTCTCTTAGTACCAGAAAAGTATATTAAATAATATACAATGGGTCTATTACCTCAAAGGTAGCTATAAGATTATTTTGTTTTGTCAATATATATATTATATTATTATGCCCTAGGCATCTCTTATAAATTGTAGTGCTACTTTCTTGGACTATCACTGCATAATTATGCAATGTCCCATATTAACCTTAATTATCAGAAAAAATTAATTAAATTAAATTACAAGTATATTATTGCATATAATATCATATTATTAATGTAGTATTTAATATATATTATGAGGACAAACAAAACAATGATGCAACTAAAGGGTACAAACAATGTTAAGACGCAAACAAGACATTTTCACAATTAAAAATGAATTTATGAACTAAATAAAATAAGCGGAAATGTCACAAGCCAAATGAAGGGCAAGGTCTGACCCGAGGTCAACTTAATATTCAAAGTACACAAAAAAAAAATGACTGCAAAAAATGATGACATCACAGGACTCATAACGGACGAAAATTTAACAATCATAAAATAAATTGATAGTCAGAGTAGACTGGACGAAATAGTTAACGAACATGATACAGAACTGAATAAAATTGTTAACTGAGTACGAATAAAATACACCAGTTATCTACGGAACGGTACAGCTAACACAAATCGTCAAACGGTAGCAGATTTGGACAGGTCGTCCAATGGCAAACCTCAATGGGGCTTCCAAAAGTGCGATCGTTTAACTGCCCTAAGAAACGACCGAAATTAATTCAGGCATCGTGAGAGCCACAGAATCTTATTTCGGTTCATCCTCCCTACCTCCCACGAATTAACAACACATTAAGACAACCAAAATTTACATGAAACACATTCAGAACAGACATGCCTATGCAGGCAAAAGGCATGGACTCAGTAGCACTGTTTGCAATAACAACAGTTAAACACCTAGACTTATCTTTTCCGTTGCTTCACTTGATGCTAGTTGTCGTCGACGGCTAGGCCTGTGCCTTTGACTGTCTGCTCCTGATGGGCAGGCAACGGTAGTCCATCTTATGCATCTTGATCAATTTGAAACGAACTAGAGAGGCGTTGAAAATATGTCTTCTTCACTGCGACAATGTAACAGTGACGTCATGTTGCTATTCATGATCACGTGCGTCACGTCAGCTTCGTAATGGTCATGTGATCGAAACTTGATCGTAAATATTATGGTTGATCTGTGCGTAAGGAGCAGAAGGTTGTTTCTTTTTTCTGTCGTTCCACGCACACCGGCCGCCACTTTGTTGCTGAGTTATTTGCCGGTTGAAGATCATGCACTGAGTATGGTTACTTTAGTGATCTCTTGTTAATCGTGCTTTGTTTAGTATTACGCGAATTAGGGTGAAGGTGTTCATACAACTCAGTAGCATGGTATGAAGAAGTAGTTCATGTAACTTGAACTCAGCAACATTAATGAAGTAATTAATTCCTTCAGATTGAGTCCGTACATTTAATTCACAGTTGTACATACAAGATGATCATTTCAATAGTAGTAGAGCATAAGTCCATATAAGTCATGCATAAATTAATCAATAACGTAGACTGCTGGTTTACGTGTCAATGTCCGTTATGAGGATACAATGCAGTATTGTCGTCAGAACATCACAGCTATATGCACGCGCAGCTAGACATGGCTACCTGCCGACAGTGAGACTGCGAGTCTGAATATATTCATACGAATTTGACGATTATTCTTCTCCTTCTGAGAATTCTAGTTAAATACTAACCTCCATAAATTTCCCTCTCATATAGAGTTCTAGGACTGACCCTGATCCATAAAAATGCACATAAAATGGCTATATCATGCCATTGAATTGGAAGGTTAGAAAAACGCAGCTATTCAGCTTGGCGGTCAAGTAACAAAGGGTAGCGTTTCTTAGTTACCGACTGTGTCCTAAACAACGCTATACACGTCATGATCGATCGTGTATGGAGCGTTCAGTAATTGAAACATCTATCGCAATATATTAAATGCCTTAACCTTTTACAATTGCACGTCTGATAACCTTTAGCAGACGGCGTTAATATCATATACCGTAACACTGTCACAGATGGGGAATACATCAAGGAAACTTTTTTGAGCAGTGCTGAAATTTTGTTTAGTGATTTACCAAATAAAGAAACAATACTGTCTCGGATTCGAGAAATACCGGCTTCTGCGAGATCAATCGAGAGGCGCATAACTGATATGGCTGAAAATGTAACGGTAAAACAAACAACCGGGTTACAGCAAGCTGTTGTATTTAGTGTCGCTCTTGACGAAAGTGTCGATGTGAATGACGTGGCGTGCCTAGCTATAGTTGCGCGATATTGTGACAACGACCGTATTTATGAAGAACTGTGCTGCTTGATACCTTTTGATGGTACAGTCAAGGGAGAGGACATTATAACTGCATTTGTAAGCTATTTTGAAAATCAGAACATTAACATAAATAAAATATTCTGTGTTACTACTGATGCCGCCACTGCATTTGTTGGAAAGAACAAAGGATTTGTTAAACTTCTTGAGGATCGTATTGGACGTCAAGTATTGAACTTCCATTGCATTATACACCAGGAGAGTTTGTGTGCGAAGATTTCGTCACTATCCTTGAACTCTGTAATGGAAACTGTTGTCAAGATAGTTAACTTCATAGTTTCTCGCTCTTCATTGACCCACAGGCAATTCAAGTCTCTTCTACAAGAAATGGAGAGCGCATATGTTCGTTGGCTTAGTCCAGGTAATGTTTTGAACAGATTTGTATCATGTCTAGAAGCAATCAAGGTGTTTCTTGATGAAAAGGAACAACATTTCCCGGAATTGAATGACGAGGACTGGCTGTGCAAGCTGATGTTTCTGGCTGACATAACTACAAATCTGAATGAATTAAACTTGCGTTTACAAGGGCAGGGTCAAACAATACTTGATCTTTTTGAGCACTGGAAAGGATTTGCGTTAAAATTAGACATATTTTGCAGAGATATTACCACTAACACATACAAGTACTTTCCAAACGTAAAGGCTCATTCAAATCGATTTACTGTCAACAGATATGAGCTTCAGAAGTACGTTCAAGCGCTCAAAGGAGAGTTTGCTAAACGAGGTCAAGACTTCAAAATTCACGGGCCCATGTTTTCTTACCTCATCAAGCCCGACGTAATTGATCATACTAACATCCCATTTCTTCTTCTTCTTCTTCCTCGTTCGCCCTGAAAAGGACGGTAGTTGCGTTGTGTCTGTTTACGCCTAAGCTGTGATATCTGCACCTGTCGGTCGACACATCCGACTTCAGCACGGCATTTTTTGGGACCGGGTTTGCTTTCCCTCTTCGATCCGTACTCGCTCAGCCAGACTGCACTGCTGCAGACTGTTTCCAGGACCACCACGTGGAGGTGGAGTACGGTCTTGGTCAGCTCTGGTTCGCTGACCCTGATGCAAGCAGTCAAGCTATGGGTCGCTGACTGCATTCTCTATTGCTGCATCTTTTGGTCCCACATCCCATTTGACCTATCTCTTTTCGAGTGGATGGATGTTGACAATTTTGAAATGCAACACATCGAATTCAAAGCATCAGAGTTATGGACGATAAAATTTGTAGAATTGCGAAAAACTCTTGAAGGAAGCTGCTTGGAAAAGTCAGCTGCCATCCTCAACTGCTGGACATCCCTGCCTCAAGCGTTCACCTGTTTGAAGAAAGTTGCATTTGCTCTACTTTCGGCTTTTGGGTCAACTTATACATGAGAAAATATTTTTTCACACATGAAAGCTGTTTTAAGTCCACAGAGAAGTCGCCTAACACTTGTGCATTCAGAAGCCTGTGTGAAGCTGAAATTGACAAAATACACACCTGATATTGAACAATTAACCAAGGAGAAGCAAGGACACGGGTCCCATTAATTGATTAATGACTCAGATCAATAATAATCAATGATTACTCATATTAAAATTTTAATAACGGGTTTTATGTTTGGTTTATTTAATTGTTTTGTTCTTCAAACTATTGGACTTTCTGTCTTAACAAAATATACATATGGCAATTTTATTATAAAATTTCAAACTAATGTGTTCAGAACTTAAATTTTGTAAAACATAATATTTGTATTGATATTTGTTCCTATTTATATTAAAATATTGAATAATCTACAAAGAATAGAATAGTTATTTAATTTATCAGAACATGTTAATACAAGATCATTTTTAAATTGTTTCAATAATTGTTGTATATAAAAATATGATGGACTTAGGTTGGCACGCTGAGTGACTTTGCAACATTAGTTCGGCACGACACTACTAAAAGTTTGCCGACCCCTGGGCTATGGCAACGTAAATCTCAGAGACAACTATAGTGCTTGAAGACTTCAGTACAAAAATTGGTAACGAAAAAAGTGGAAGTTGTGACTGGTTGTTATGGCCTAAGATAAATATTAAGACAGGCAAAAGACAGATTCTTCTTCTTGGATCCTTAGCCTCTGACTAACAATGCAGTCTATGGCGATCATGCCTTGTGGCATCTTGCAGGGCTGCAACAAACTGTATCCACTTTGCTCAGTCGGTGGCCACCCTTAGTGCAGTGCCTCAACTCTGGTTAATGGTTTGCATCTCTGCCTCCACAGTTCTCCACCAATTTGTCTTTGGTCTGCCTCTCTTTTGCCTTACTTCTGGGGTCCAAGGACAAAATACGTAAAGAATCTCCATGATTATGACAGATCAGAATTGTTATTGTTGGTCAGAATTGACACCACCACATTCCGGGCAAACCCATAGGTGCTCAGTCTCCCTTAGCAAATGTCAAAGGATGTGAATGCTAATTGTTCCTGTTGCACACTGGTTGTATACACGCTGGATGCATCCTCTCATATGTCCATCCTTGCTAGTCTTATGTTTGATGCCAAATTCCAGCAGTCTTAGCCTTGGTTATTCATCGATTGCAGTGTCAATCTCTAATATGTGATCATTAATTGCCCTCAGTATCTCTCCCTTATCCATATCCAATGCACCTTCTATGGGTGCTCTTGAAGCTAGTCTGAATTTCAATGCCACGTGCCCCTACATGACCAGTATAGTAGATCCACACCAATTCCTTAAGATTTGAGGCTTCTGTGGAGGTTTTCCGTTCATGCTGGAGCCATCCACTTAGGACTTTCCAAAGCATGGATTGTGAGTCTGATACAATAACTGCACTTGTTAATGAAGTTTCAGACAGCCACCTTAAGGCCGCAGTAGCAGCCTCTACCTCCATTCTCATGCTGGAGGTTGTTATCATGTAAGTCCCACTTTGTTCAGCAACAATTCTGCCCTTTGTTCTAGCATAGAAGCCACACCCTGACTTCTCACCACGGATTACAGATCCATCAGTGTACACAATGGCATCATTATACCCAGCATGATCATTTATCAGCTGATCAATTTCCAGCTCTGCCCTCCCAATGGACCCAGCTCTGCATTGTTTACCAAAGCTGACGATGACTTTCTGGTAGTTCGTCCTGTTCTCACCTGACTTACTCCACTCTTCTCCATTGAATATATTTTAAACTTTGGTCACCTGTCTAATAGTTGCCTCTGCCTGCGCCATCCATGACATCCCCCTTTTTATTCTTGCTCCTTTGATGTTAGCTATATTCCCATGCAGGGAATGCCTTTTGTCTGAATTATTTATCTAGAACAACTGTGAAGGACCACCAGTGCTTGTATCAGAAGCTGAAGATGACCCGCACCACATGATGACAGGGAAAGCCCTTTGGCTTAACAGTACAGTAGAGGAAATGAAGGCTTTGCAGTTTCTGTTTTGCAGTCAAAATTTTCAGAGGTGTTGCCACATCCAGTCCCACGGTGTTTGCTTTATATGTATGGATGTTCAGCTGTGAGGTTGATTTGTTACCACTAAGACCACCAAGATTTTAGTTGTAAATGTTGTGAGTTCCGAGTGCTTACTAGATGATCGGATGATATATCATGATGCGGAAACTCCACTCCATATATAATTAGAAGGAATAGAATTAAATGTTTGTATTTGCTGCTAAAAACTTTGGATCAAATTAGCATTCAATGTTAAAAATCATTGAATAGTTCTGATAGGATCTTGTAACCTAAGAAAAGGCTTCATATAATATGAAGGAGGCTCACAAAACCTATAAACTTAAGGTTATATCCCTAGCAGCCTTAATTTAATATGTTTCATTATTTAACACAGCCAGGGGAGGCAGACACTTGAACACGTGCTCTCAGCGTGTAAGGTGTCATTAGGGCAAGGGCGATACACTTGGCGCCATAACAAAGTGCTAAATGAGTGTGGCGAGAGGTTTTATTTTGGCTCTTGGATCAGTATAGTACTGACAATTACAGAAATAGGATTTCTGCAGAAAATGGTGAAGTCCCAGTGTCTGAGAGGACTACTGGTATCACAAATTAGTTACGGCTGTGAATGATCTGATCTCGAAACAATAGTATAGAGGAGACCGACATAAAGCGCCACCTCTGCTGTGTAACCAATTGTGATATTAAACAAAGCAAGGAAACAGATTTTTACTTAACAATGATAAAATTGACAAGTCGTTCAAAATACAATTTCCTTATATTTTATTTAGTATATATACACTATCTACTCTTGTGCTGAAAGGTGAATGTTGCAAAAAAAAATGGAATGAAATGAATTGGTAAGTTTACATATGATTTACAAATATTTATATTTATAAATATTACAACACGTTTTCCAATTATAGGAACAAAAAATTATATCAGCGGTGCTGTTAATTAAGGATATAACGTTTATCAGCTATGCTGTTATTTACGTATAATTTATCCACAATGATCTTATTATTGTCTCTTGCTACGCTAATTCACGTTTTCTTCATTGACAGTTCTATGCTCACAATGCCGACAGAAATGGTACTAATGTGTACTCATCTCTCTTAAGTCTGTTCTTCTTTGTTTGGTTCACACCACCGGCAGAGTATCGTTCCTTTAGCCCACCCAAGACTGAGGGGGACCAAAGATGTAGAGTCTGGTCAACCTCTATGCTCCTGCGGAGTTCCAGGCAGCGGGATTGACTCGAACATACGACCTCAGGTTTTTAGGACACAATTAAACCTGTAACAAAGCAAAAATAGGGGCTAATTTCTGTCCTCAAGCCCACCTATTTCTAGTGTGAGTGAAATGAGCGTGTCTCCGATGTATGCATGTGGGATGAATGACAACATGGCTCAGTATGATTTAGCAATAGCGAGACAAGACAGGTGTCTACTTGCAAAACATTCTTTCTGATAAACTAATACATGGATACATTCAATAATATAGATTCAATACATGAATACATTTTATACATGAATACATCCCATAATATAAATCAATACATGAATAAATCCAATAATATGTACACCTAGGTGTGATACAACAATGTCCTTCCCCCTATACTATATCACGCCCTCTCTGACAATAGCTGGTAACATATATCCTAACAATATTGTTATGTTCTTATGATAGGAGTATATGAGACGAGGACTGGTTGGTGATATATCAGGTTGGAGTTATAGGAGACAATAGATTGGAGTTAGATGCGACAATAGATTGAGTCCTGACAAGGACTGTTTTGGTTATATTGGAGTTAGTCTTATCTGAGACAATAGATTGAGTTATAGGAGACAATAGATTGAGTCCTAACAAGGACTGTTTTGGTTATATTGCAGTTGGTCTGATCTGAGACAATAGATTGAGTTATAGGAGACAATAGATTGAGTCCTAACAAGGACTGTTTTGGTTATATTGCAGGTTATAGGAGACAATAGATTGAGTCCTAACAAGGACTGTTTTTGGTTATATTGCAGGTTATAGGAGACAATAGATTGAGTCCTAACAAGGACTGTTTTGGTTATATTTACAGTTTGGAATTATCAGAGACAATAGACTGAAGTTATAGACTGACAATAGATTGAAGTATAGGAGACAATAGGTTGAAGTATGAGTCCTATTAGTCTTCGTCTATTCAATCATAATAGGAAATACAATCATTATACTTAATTCCCCCCAAGATACAATCAGTAACCTGATAGGTAGTATAAATGACACACAACAAATACCAACGGTTATCGTAAAAATATTTACCCTCCTAAGATTTTAAACTGGCCAGGTTTTGACGCGACTTAGTGAAGTAGGTTGCAGGTCGATGCCCTCAGGTAAGTTACCATAAATCAAGGTGACAGCTTCTCCCTCTTCAGTCTGTATCTCTGGCGTCAAGTTCGGGGTTGCGTGGTTAGCATAAAATCCGCCCGATTATATAGTCAAGTAACTACTTGAGGAAAGCTTTCGGTTGGTTCCTGGCGGAGCAAGTTGATTGGTTTCCTCCGGTTTTGTACCTGGTCTCATACAGCCTAATTTTATTCAGTTTTCATCGGCCATCTTGCGTGAACAAGATGGCCGTTAATTTATTCTGTCTCAGAGACTGGTGAACGTTGATCGTTGATTGGTTGAAGCAAATCTGTATCTCGACATAGTGATTAACAAAGTAGTGGGTTACACTTCGTTTCACGACATAGCCCCCTCCTTTCCTAGCTGTGACTTGTCATAGCTGACGTGTAAACCCCTGCTGTGGTTAATCCTTTTGCGTCTGTCCTTCCAGAGTACTAGGGTGTCGACTTAAAAAATCAGCTCCTACATTGTCTCTTCCCGGAATGTAATTCACGGTAAAGGAATAAGGCGCCAGAAGCAGACTCCACCTTAACAATCTCGAATTTAGCTTTTTAGATGCAGCCAAGAATGTTAAAGGTTGGTGATCGCTTTGGACAATGAAGTGTGTCCCATACAGATAAGGTGAAAATTTGTTGATGGACCAAATTAGAGCTAAACATTCCTTCTCTATGGTCGAGTAGTTCAACTCAGCTGCATTCAGCTTCCTACTGGCGTAGGCGACTGGTAAAAGTTCCTCCGGCTGGGCTTTTGATTTCTGCAAGAGAGTTGCACCTATCCCTATACTGCTAGCGTCCGTCCTTAATACAAATTCCTGTGTGATATCGGGTAGTGTAAGGATTGGTTTGCTGGTGAGTTTTGCTTTTAGCTCTGTGTAAGCTTTTTCACAATCAGCATTCCATTTGATTTTGTCAGGCTGTCCTTTCTTCGTTAAGTTGGTTAATGGTGCACACAGAGAGTTAAAGTGGGGTATGTACTTCTGATAGAACCCACATAAAGACACGAATGATCTCACATCTTTCTTCGTTTGAGGTCTGGGTGCCTTCTTTAGCTTCTCTATATTCTTTGGGTCAGGAGACATATGACCTGTAGAAATAGTGTGACCTAAGAATTCCAACTCCTTACAACCGATATAGCACTTGGTTGGACGTGCAGTCAATCCAGTTTCTCTCAGTCTGTCGAACAACATGGAGAGCGCTACTATATGCTCTTCAAATGTGTTTGTTGCAACAAGAATGTCATCCATAAAGTTAGTGATATGGGGATTTTGTAGAGGTTCCAATAATTTCCTCATCATTCTTGAAAAGATACTTGGAGCATTTTTCAGCCCAAAGGGTAGTACATTAAACTCGTAGTGTCCGTCTGATGTACTGAATGCCAGCATTTTCCTAACTTCTGGTTTCACTGGTATTTGGTAGTATCCCTTGCTTAGATCTACCTTCGATAAATACCTAGCCTTACTCAGTGTAGAGAACAGCTGGTTGGTGTCAGGTAATGGGTCCACCTGAGATTCTGTGATCGCATTTAGCTTCTTGTAGTAAATACATAACCTGTGTTCACCACTAGGCTTCCTTAATAGCACCACACTTGAGCTATAGGGAGATTCAGACTTTGAAATAATTCTCTTTTAAGAGATAGTCAATCTCATCCTTGAGTGTTTGTGCTTGCTATTGTTCAGTCCATGTCCGCAGCAATGCTTCCAGTGGACTGTGTATGGGGACGGCAATACAACAACGTTGCCGGACCCACACCTATTTCTATTGTAAGGGGCAGTATACCGAAGTGGGGCCTGTCTCCATCAACTGTTTGGTACAGCCCTGGTTCCTACCTCCTATGGTTCGGGTTTGTTTCTGCAGCTTTTTTAATACTGGTTGCTGACTTTCCAAATGATCCAGGCCATGGTGTTCCGACAAATATCTAGTCGGGGTGGGATGTCTCTCGTCCCCTCTCTGTACAATACGGAGAGTTGCCATGGTTACTGGTGTAACAGTAGACTTGTTGTGATTTCGTTTTCTCGTTATCACTGCTTCTACCTGTTGTTTTCTCTTGTGTATCTTCTTTGTGGGCCTACGTCCGCAACAATGCTTCCCTAGGTCCTGTAACTGGTCTACGCTTCTGAATGAGGTTACCTGGTTACATTCTGAACAGGATTTCATATACCGACTTATGTCTTCAATTATTCCTGGCCAGTAATATCGCAATGCTATATTTTGACCAGTGGCTCCTTTTCCTCTGTGACCACTGTCTGATGTAGCATGCTCTTGCTCCATAATTTCCTCCCTATAGAATTTTGGCACTACCAGCTGTCCATGCCCTTTAGGTCCTTTTCCAGCTTGTCTGTAGAGTAGGCCATTTTCCATATAGTAGTCTCCTTTCTCTGGAGGGTTATGGGCCTTTGGCAATTTGCCAAAACAAGGCTTCAATGTGCTATCTGCTGTTTGAGCCTTTTTCATCTTTGTACGATGAATGTTTATTGGATCTCCCTCTTCCTTTTTGGTGCTCGACCTGGTATGGTTTGCTGCCATGACAACAGGTTTTATTGGGTCACCCAAAAAGACATATTTACATCCTATTACCAGCGGGTATATAGGATCATCACTTACTGCTGCTCTTATCACTCCTTCTACATAGCGAGTTCTCACGTTGATCCTTGCTATGGGAAGTGTCATGGTGCCGGTTCCCTGCATTGCCCCTTGTATGTCCACTGTTTCTGTGGTAAGTTGATCAGGGTGCACTAGGGCTGCACTCACGACTGAGTCGAATTCCAATCCGGAATCATATAAGCACTGAATTTTAGTGCCATTACATGTCACTTCCTCACAGACAGGGGGATGGTGGAGGTCATTCTGACTAACTGCCAGTTCCTTCCTCCCCTTGTTCCCTGTTGTGAGACACGCAGCGTAATAAGGAGGGTTCTTCCTTCTGCAGTCCGCAGTATTGTGGTTACTCATTAGACAAGTTTTACACCACTTTCCTTCCTTCCGGTAAGGTGTCTTATCCGATCTTAGAGGGTTTTTGTCCTTTTGGTCAAATCTTTGTTTGTTCCTTGTGGTATGGTCCTTTTGTTCATATTTGGTATAGTTTTGTGATGATTTGAAGTTTTCACCCTGCTTCTTCTTATTTCCTAATAATTCTGCCTGAGCTGCTTGATATCTCTCAGCAACAGTTACAATATCTTCCAATCTCTCTGCTCCTTGTTCCATGATAAACTTCCTCATTTCTTGAGGCATGGACTCTTTCACTTGCTCCATCATTATCATTTCTTTCAGATCCTGACACTTTCCTAAACTACTCCATTTTTCCAAATAGGTTTCCAGTCTAGCAGAGAATTGGTGATAGTTTTCTCCTGGAAGAAGTTTAGCTGTTCGGAATTTCTTTCTATATGATTCTGAGTTCTTTTCATATCTCACAAGCAGTGCCTGCTTCAGGATTTCATAATCTTCCTGGTCATCTCTTGAGAGCTTCAAATACACATCGTAGGCCACACCTCTCAATCCCTGAGATAGTTTAAGACTCCATTTTTCTTTCACTAAGCCATAGGTAGTGGCTAGTCTTTCGTATCTATCCAGGTACGACTCAATGGCGTCTTCTTTCTCAACAAATGGGTCCAGATGAAAATTCATGGCCCCACTTGAGGTGCTCTGGCTGGAGCTACTCTCAGAGTGAGGTGAGCTACCACCATTATTGCCAGTATTTGCCTGAATTTCAAGCTCTTTTAATCTCAACTGATGGTCTCTCTCTGCTTGTAATTTCCTTTCCTCAGCTTCTAACCTTTTAGTTTCTCTTTCAGCTTCCAGTCTTTTGTCTTCTCTCTCAGCTTCCAGTCTTTTGTCTTCTCTCTCAGCTTCCAGTCTTTTGTCTTCTCTCTCAGCTTGCAACCTCCTTTCTTCAGCCTCAAATTTCTTTGCTTCTCTATCAGCCTCTAATTTCTTTGCTTCAGTCTCTAATTGCAACTTTCTTTCTTCCCTATCCATGTGTTTGTCCACTTCTGTTGTGACATACTGAGTGAGAGCATCACCTGTCAAATTTAATTCCTTACCCATCTGCATGATCGCAGTTCTGAACTTCACTAGATCAGCCATGGCGTTGCTTAGAGAGGGTATGTAAATTTACTATAACCAAATTATTGTAATTAAACTTAATTAATTTAAATGAACAAAAAATTTCCGTGCAACTTTGTGAGCATCAACTATTTACTGAGTACTAAATGGTACTCCTCCTAAGAAAATATTGTTTTAAAAATCCTAAAATAGAATTTTTTTTCAAAAAATAAAAATTTATTTTCTTATGTTACCTATGGGTGGCACAAGATAGAGTGTAGATAGATGAATAGACTAAGTATGGCTCAAGATATACAGAAATATCCCAGGAACGAGCCCCCAGTGTGGCGAGAGGTTTTATTTTGGCTCTTGGATCAGTATAGTACTGACAATTACAGAAATAGGATTTCTGCAGAAAATGGTGAAGTCCCAGTGTCTGAGAGGACTACTGGTATCACAAATTAGTTACGGCTGTGAATGATCTGATCTCGAAACAATAGTATAGAGGAGACCGACATAAAGCGCCACCTCTGCTGTGTAACCAATTGTGATATTAAACAAAGCAAGGAAACAGATTTTTACTTAACAATGATAAAATTGACAAGTCGTTCAAAATACAATTTCCTTATATTTTATTTAGTATATATACACTATCTACTCTTGTGCTGAAAGGTGAATGTTGCAAAAAAAATGGAATGAAATGAATTGGTAAGTTTACATATGATTTACAAATATTTATATTTATAAATATTACAACACGTTTTCCAATTATAGGAACAAAAAATTATATCAGCGGTGCTGTTAATTAAGGATATAACGTTTATCAGCTATGCTGTTATTTACGTATAATTTATCCACAATGATCTTATTATTGTCTCTTGCTACGCTAATTCACGTTTTCTTCATTGACAGTTCTATGCTCACAATGCCGACAGAAATGGTACTAATGTGTACTCATCTCTCTTAAGTCTGTTCTTCTTTGTTTGGTTCACACCACCGGCAGAGTATCGTTCCTTTAGCCCACCCAAGACTGAGGGGGACCAAAGATTAGAGTCTGGTCAACCTCTATGCTCCTGCGGAGTTCCAGGCAGCGGGATTGACTCGAACATACGACCTCAGGTTTTTAGGACACAATTAAACCTGTAACAAAGCAAAAATAGGGGCTAATTTCTGTCCTCAAGCCCACCTATTTCTAGTGTGAGTGAAATGAGCGTGTCTCCGATGTATGCATGTGGGATGAATGACAACATGGCTCAGTATGATTTAGCAATAGCGAGACAAGACAGGTGTCTACTTGCAAAACATTCTTTCTGATAAACTAATACATGGATACATTCAATAATATAGATTCAATACATGAATACATTTTATACATGAATACATCCCATAATATAAATCAATACATGAATAAATCCAATAATATGTACACCTAGGTGTGATACAACAATGTCCTTCCCCCTATACTATATCACGCCCTCTCTGACAATAGCTGGTAACATATATCCTAACAATATTGTTATGTTCTTATGATAGGAGTATATGAGACGAGGACTGGTTGGTGATATATCAGGTTGGAGTTATAGGAGACAATAGATTGGAGTTAGATGCGACAATAGATTGAGTCCTGACAAGGACTGTTTTGGTTATATTGGAGTTAGTCTTATCTGAGACAATAGATTGAGTTATAGGAGACAATAGATTGAGTCCTAACAAGGACTGTTTTGGTTATATTGCAGTTGGTCTGATCTGAGACAATAGATTGAGTTATAGGAGACAATAGATTGAGTCCTAACAAGGACTGTTTTGGTTATATTGCAGGTTATAGGAGACAATAGATTGAGTCCTAACAAGGACTGTTTTGGTTATATTGCAGGTTATAGGAGACAATAGATTGAGTCCTAACAGGGACTGTTTTGGTTATATTTACAGTTTGGAATTATCAGAGACAATAGACTGAAGTTATAGACTGACAATAGATTGAAGTATAGGAGACAATAGGTTGAAGTATGAGTCCTATTAGTCTTCGTCTGTTCAATCATAATAGGAAATACAATCATTATACTTAATTCCCCCCAAGATACAATCAGTAACCTGATAGGTAGTATAAATGACACACAACAAATACCAACGGTTATCGTAAAAATATTTACCCTCCTAAGATTTTAAACTGGCCAGGTTTTGACGCGACTTAGTGAAGTAGGTTGCAGGTCGATGCCCCCAGGTAAGTTACCATAAATCAAGGTGACAGCTTCTCCCTCTTCAGTCTGTATCTCTGGCGTCAAGTTCGGGGTTGCGTGGTTAGCATAAAATCCGCCCGATTATATAGTCAAGTAACTACTTGAGGAAAGCTTTCGGTTGGTTCCTGGCGGAGCAAGTTGATTGGTTTCCTCCGGTTTTGTACCTGGTCTCATACAGCCTAATTTTATTCAGTTTTCATCGGCCATCTTGCGTGAACAAGATGGCCGTTAATTTATTCTGTCTCAGAGACTGGTGAACGTTGATCGTTGATTGGTTGAAGCAAATCTGTATCTCGACATAGTGATTAACAAAGTAGTGGGTTACACTTCGTTTCACGACAATGAGCTTGCTGCGACAATAGATCTGGCAAGGATGAAGGCGAATAGCAAACCCAGGCCGAGCACCGCAGATACATACTTTCTGAGGGCAGGAAAGTCAGCACACCCCAAACCGAGTAAACCTGGTAGCAGTTTACCATCTCTTCTTGACTGTGCAAACGACTGGGAGATGGCGGTAGACCTACCTGGACGAGGGGCATATCCAGAGAGTATCAGAAAATCGTGGAGACGGCCGGATATAGTGCTTCATTCTTCAGCAACACTTCAGGTCATACTGATTGAACTGACCGTGCCATTTGAATCCAGATTAGACAAGCAACATTCGTTCAAAGCGGCCAAGTATAATGATTTGGCCGCGGATCTGAGACACGATGGGTTCACTGCAAGGGTCATGGCTGTTGAAGTGGGCGCAAGAGGTGCTTGTGGCTGCATCAGTGTATGATTTATTGAAACTGTTGTGGCTGAGGGGACAGTCGAGAACAAGGGCACTGAAGAGGCTTAGTGAAACTGCCGAAAAGGCATCATGCTGGCTGTGGAACAACCGCAATGGGCAATGGAAGTCGTGACAATAAACGCTGCGGTACAGAAAACACCAACATTTTTCTAAGTCCACAATACGCTGAGTTTTTTGGTGTACTAGTGAAAGGGCTGTGACTGAGGGGCAACAGGCGGCGTATATTATAAGGGGTGTCAGGCACAAAATTTTCGTGGCTAGCGCGCAGTGGCTAGACTCGTCGGCTTCGTGCAGGTGTGTGTCCTTAGGTGTGATGTGTGACAGAACGAACGGAATAATTTGTCTTCTCTTTGTTACTTTCACAATTGCCTCCACGGCTGGCGGAGTTGTGGATTTTAAAGTTGCTACCATAAGTGAAATGGGTTCATTTTCGATACAAGACAACAGGAGGCTGAGACGCTTGGGAGTCATGACCCAAGTGGGCCCGCCCACCTTAGAGTGTAAAGGAGTAAATCGGGCCGAAACACTTGTCGGATGGGAGGGACTGCTTCTGATGATCAGATTGCTTCCTGTTGTATCGCTCTGTAAAGAGTTTCCTATCACAGTATTACTTAATGATCATTTCACAGTATAGACCTACAGAGATTAAATTTTGTCATACACTTCCAGATGGTTTGGCCAAGAAAAAGACTTCAATCTTCTAGTCATGGACTTGTTAGGACCAAGTTTGGAAGATTTGTTCAATTTCTGCAGCCGCAAGTTCACCATGAAAACAGTGCTGATGTTGGCTGATCAGGTATTTTAATAAGTGTATGAGGCATGTGAATTTTGTTTGGCAAATTATTGCTAGTACTATGTAATGTTTATTTTTGTTTTTATTTGTTGTTGCTGATATTATTTAATTTTTAATATTCCTCTTCATCTTTCAGAATCATGTGAAACACAGGCATTCCACTAAACTACTTCAGGTTGTCTTGTGTTGGACTGTGTCTTTCATTTCTTTCCAGGTCTTTGGCCTAATTATTTCTGCCTTTAGTTTTCTACTCTATTCTAGTAGGTGATTCTCTAAAAATATCTGTCAACCTCCAGCATCATTGACATACTTCATATTTCGCTGTGTTTGGGATTCTACATAGCTAGTATATATTTATTTCCATTCTGATGCATGTTATCATTTCTTAGATATTTACTGTATATTTAATTTTGCTTATGTCATGATAGTATGGCGCTCTCTGTTCCAAAGCTTTACACCTCACTGTAGAAGAGGAATGTCTAAGTAAGTAAGTTTATGTCATGTCACTTTACCAGGAGACCTTTTTCTGACTTCGATGACTGAGTTGAATTTTTTCTTAAATTGATCTATCCATATTACTGTTGTTTTTGAGACTTCAAGCTTCTACAGCATGGAGTAGCCAACCCTCCTTAGTAGCCTTTTATGACATGCTTGGTAGGTTGCAGTCTTACAATTTTTTGCTCACCTTTTGAGCTCGGAAACTGTTGGGAGAAACAAAGTCCAGTACATATGTTTATGTGTGAACTTGTGCATTTTATAGCACACACAGTTGTTTAGCTTTTATTTCATATGCCTTATAATTTTTAAAAAAAATTTCCCCAGATGATCAACAGAATTGAATATACACACAACAAAAACTTCATCCATCGTGATATTAAGCCTGATAACTTCCTGATGGGCATTGGCAGACACTGTAACAAGGTAAGTAACCCTTGTTTAGAATGTAGACTACATTTGTAATGAGAACATCACACTTTGACTGAAGTAGCCTGCTTGAGAGATTTAAAAAAAAAAAAAAAAAAAAAAAACTAAATATTTGAAATAGCCTGTTTGAGAGAGGGTAAAGAAAAACAAATTACCATTATTTGCTGATCTTATTACTTGTCATACAAGAGGAGCTTGGAGGATGAAGTGGCAGAGGCTTATATTTATGATATACTCACATTGTTAGTAATTGTAATTCTAAATATTTTTTCCCCCCCAGGTTTTTATAATTGATTTTGGCTTGGCTAAAAAGTACCGTGACAGTAGGACACGTGCACATATTCCATATAGAGAGGACAAAAGCTTGACAGGCACTGCTCGATACGCCAGTATCAATGCACACCTTGGCATCGAGCAGAGTCGGAGAGATGATATGGAGTCCTTGGGTTATGTTCTCATGTACTTTAACAGAGGATCACTGCCATGGCAGGGTTTGAAGGTAATATAGGAGCTTGTCTGCTTTCTTTTTTTTTTATTGTGGTTTGTCTACCTTTAGTTTTTGGTAAAGCCAGTGGTTACAACATGCTCTATAAGGAATGCAAAGAAAAAAACAAGACCACATTAAATAGGTCAGAACTTTGCTTTACTACTTACTTAGTCTTTCCTCTTCTACCCTCGGATTTAGAAGTTTGCCAGAGAGAGTGCCATACTATCCTTTCGGCTGCCTTCCTCCTGGCTTGGTTCCAATCTAGTCCTTGGTCCTTCAGATATTGTCTAATGTTGTCCTCCCAGTGAACCCTAGGTCATCCTGGAGGTCTTGATCCCAGGGTCATCCTGGAGGTCTTGATCCCAGGGTCATCCTGGAGGTCTTGATCCCAGGGTCATCCTGGAGGTCTTGATCCCAGGCTCTTGGTTTCCCATATTTGTTGTGGTAGCCGATCTTCTCCCATGCTGCTGCAAACATGGCCTAAATATCTAAGTTGTGACTGTTCCACTTGGTTCTGCAGGAGACGTATCATCTGGTTGTGGACCATGTCTCATCTTGTTACTTCAACCACCTTCCTCAAATACTTCATTTCTGAGGTTTACAGCTGGCTTTTGTGGGTTATAGTCATTGCCCATGACTCGCCTTTGCTTTATTAACTGTGTATAAATTTTGAAATTTCCACCATATAGGACACATTTTTAGCAGAAGTTATATCTTAAACAAATCACCCTGCATCACATAAGGTAATGATCATGGCTATCAGAACAAGCACATTGTCATCTTTTGTATTTAAATTTTCAGATGAATAAATTCTTTGGTAGCGAAGGATAGGGAATTATAAACCAATCGTGTGTAATAAAATGCTTTTGTTCTAGAAAGAATTTCAAAGTTTTGTGGTATGTGCAATAAAATATCTTTATTTTAAAAAAGATAAAAGAAATAATGTATTTCATCATCATTTTCCTTTTCGCTCCTTGTGGAGTTATTACTGCACCTGGTCCCCTTTGTAGGAAGCCTGCACCAAGCATTCATATGCTTTTGCTGTGGTGGTTTCTGTAGCAAGTTATTTTATATGATGAGGCTATGTAGTATAATAAATAAGTTCCTCTACTGTTTTATTATTTTTTTTTCCAACAACGAAAATCTCTCTAAGTTATAGGTGCTTCTTATACCCAAGTGCATCTTATTTGGCAGGACTTACGGTATATACATTCTATTACATGCAGTTCAAGCTTTTAATGCATAAAAAAGAAACGGATTCCTACATTATTTGTAAGATAATAAAAGTGATTTTGAAAAAATCTCTAATTTATTCTAATTTTTCATTTATATACTTAAACAAAAATTTGTTTCTACAACTCTAGGCAGCAACTAAAAAACAGAAATACGAACGCATCAGTGAAAAGAAGATGTCAACCCCTGTAGAGACTCTATGTAAAGTAAGTGCTTTCTCTGTACTTGGACATTCATTGTATTCATGCAGCTGTCATAATGTTTTAACAACCCTGGCATTTGATTTTTTCTTTTTAGTGATAGTTTTCATGCTTTTGGTTCTATGTGTTTATGTATTATTTTTTTATTTGCTTTCGTTTTCCTTTTTGTGATTACTCTAGTGGTCCTTGTTCTTAATTTTCATTTGAGTTACTTTTTTTTATTTATTGTTTTTCTTAGTTTGCATTTATTTTTTATACAAAATATCACATAAATTTTGGAAATTAAATTCATTTTGGATCTCTAATTTTTTTAAAATAAAAATTAATTTTTTTTTAGGTCTATTTATTATTAATTTTACTCAACCCTGTTCCTAATTATTACAAAAAAATGATCATGTGTTATAGTTCTGTTGGTTGATATTATTACTGTTAAGTTATTAGAGGTCTCTGGATATCTCATAGCCAAAGTACAAAGGGAAGGGTTACAAGGCATCTCAATTCTTGAATATGGGAGATATGGACATCTAGATTTAAAAGCACCCTGCTTCAGGTGTGTGTCTACCTTTACTAATTTATTATCATGTGGTCTTCCAATACTTTGTTATATTATATTTCTGTAGACTTTTGATCTTCGATCTTCCTAATCATATATGATTATTTCATACTTTACCTAGTTTAGCAGCCTGGTCTGCTAATTGATTTACTGCAATTCCTATGTGGACTGGAACCCATGTGGGCCTTGTGTGGCACCCTCTAAGTTGTATTGATTAGCATTATATTTTCTCTTGATATCTGGTTAGCTGAATCACTGCCACTGTTTGAGTGCTTGCATGGATGATATTGAATCTTTAAAGATAGTTACTTCCTGTAGGAAGAACCAGGGGAGTGACATACCTTAGGAATTATGCACATAAATAGATACAAACACTGGGGAAGCCAGAATGTACTGAATCATTGAAGGACTAAGTGTTCTGCTTGATTTAGGAAATGCCTATACTATACACCTTAGACGCCGAAAGAAAAACATCAGGAATGTGTGTATTTCGATGGATAGTACCATGTTATGTTAAATTATAGAATAAAAGATACACCAGAGTATCTAGTGGTGTAGATATTTTCCTATAACTGACCTCGAAACCCTCGAATCGGTCGGTTGGATCGGAGGGTTGATCAGTGAGTTAACAATTCACTATCGTAAAACAAGCTATTGTTACCGAAACAGAACCAGGCTCGACAAAATGGAAAATTCCTGGGGGACCTGGATTTCGCAGATGATGTAGCATTCTTAAGTTCAACACCAAGACAATCCCAAGAAGCAATAAATAATTTGTGTCATCTCTCGGTTAAAATAGGTCTCCAAATAAATGCCTCTAAAACTAAAGCTATGAACTTTTCTAACGAGACCTTTGATATCATCTTGAACGGGGAAAAAACTACAGAAAGTTGAAAGTTTCAATTATTTAGGCAGTAAAATGACTCAGGATGGTGACACAACAAGAGAAATCCATACTAGAATTGCTTTGGCAGCTAGCGCCTTCAATAGATTATCTAACATTTGGAAATTACGATCATTGAATATACATACCAAGCTTCGTCTGTTTAATTCAAATGTTATCTCAGTGTTAACATACGGCTGTGAGAGTTGGAAAATAACAAAATCATTGGAGAACAAGCTGAATACATTCGAGAACAAATGTCTTAGAAAACTCATGAACATCAGTTGGAAAGAATTCAAGACTAATCGACAAATAAGAGAAGACTCTAGGCAGAAATATGTCTCCGACTATATAAGGAAAAGACGATGGTCATATATCGGTCATGTCCTACGAATGCAAAACAACAGATACCACTACAGGCGCTCACTTGGGTTCCTGAGGGTAAGAGGAAAAAAGGAAGACCAAAAGAAACACTCAGAAGAACAATAATAAGAGAAGGAAGAACGTTGGGCCTAAATAATGTGCAAGAGCTGAGAGGAGTGGCGTCACAACGAACAACCTGGAGAGCACTGGTTTCTGCCTTATGCGCCGTGTTTGGTGCTTAAAGAATTTATTATTATTATTATTATACTGCACAAGCAAGACGGTCTGGCTTATAAATTAAATGCTGCACTTTTTCTGGCAGTCCTTCCTAGAACTGCAAGGAAATGACTATACAGAGCCATTTGGAAGAATGATGGATCCAGTTGCTGTGAACTAGCCTTAGAACAGGAGATTTGCTCATATAATAGATGAGCAGTTCTATCTTTGTTATGACATTTGACATACTCCCATTTGGCTTTAAGAAACTAGCTGATAATTTTCCTGCTAACAAGATCTTACTGTTGTAAGCCTACTCAGAAAGAGGAAACTGTAATACAGAAAGCAAGTTTGATGTCCGTTTAAGAGAGGCTGAAATCACAAATTGTTTATTCAACAATTTTCACTGCAGCTTGATGTGGTTTATCTAGATCAGGTGATATGTTCACAGCAGTTAGATGAGCATTCTTATCGCCATTGTCTGAAAAGCACAACTTGGCCTGATTTTAATCCTATCAATGGTATAAACCAAATAGGTATATTGTTTTGAAATATAGTACTTTGACTAAAAAAGTGTGCAGGATTCCAGCAGCAAAGAGGTATCATTCTATAAAACTGCCTCTCTGTGCCTTCTGCAATATAGTTAGGGCTTCTTAAGAGGATTCAGAGCAGAGCAGGTCATAATATGTGCACTGAATCTGAAATTAATATTTAACCCCACCTGCAATCTTCATGAATTTATCAGTAGATCAAGAGATAATTAGGCTCTATTTGTTGAGGCTGCTGTATCTAGTATGGCATAGTAAATTTAACACTCACTTGGATGAAGTGCTGAAAATCAGCCCTCTGTAAATAAAAGAATTTGTGCATTTATTTGAAAGGGAACCTTTGCAGAGTTTAAATTTTGTATAGTTGGTACGATTCTCTGCTGTTGGCTGATTTTATCCCATGTATGTTCATTTCTATTCTTCTTAGTATTCTCTTATCAGTATGTGTAGATTAGCTTCATTTATTACAACTGTGTGTCATATAGTTTTTTTGGGAGTTTCGATGTGATTGTTATGTTATTATTTTAGTGTTGAAAACTTTAGTGTTGAAAACTATGTAGAGAGCATTTGTTGGGAAACAAATTAGAAACCATTAACTTTCTGCACTTTTTTCACCCCAGGGTTTTCCTGCAGAGTTTTCCATGTACCTTAACTATTGCCGAGGTCTAAGATTTGAAGAAGCGCCTGACTACATGTACCTTAGGCAACTGTTTAGAATCCTGTTCCGCAGCCTTAACCATCAGTACGACTATGTTTTTGATTGGACAATGCTTAAACAGAAAAATACGTCAGCAGCGGCGACATCAGCTATGGCCATGCCCACCACTTTAGCAGCCAATGGTGAGTAGCAGAAAGGGATTATATGTATAAATATTTCTCAGTTCTGTGATATATGAATTCTGTTTCAGACTTTACTCAAAGCTACAGGTCCACCAAAGGAAATGAAAAAAAAATTATGTAGATAATTCTACAGCACAATTTGAGTTTGTTACAAACTTTTTTTGTGTTTTCATTTGTGTAGTTCACCGGAGGACCTTATTTAGCCCTGTGTAGTTCATGGAAGAGAGAAAGAAAGAAAAAGTACTACTTCACCCTCAGGCATGTCATAAAAGATGACTAATACGAGGTGGTGCATGGGGCAGGCAACCTCATCATATAAAACAACTTGCCACAGAAACCACCACTGTAGGAGTATGGGAATACATGGTGCAGGCTTCCTGCAAGGAGACCAGTTACAATGGTGGCTGCATGCTCCATTAGGATTCCAAAGGAAAATGATGATGTAGACAGGACCAGGATCATGACTGACGTGTTGACAAGCCCAGTTTTATATCATGTTCAGCAGTGTAGTATAAATATGTATTCTCGTATTAAACCGGCCTGACCTTCATTATTTCACCCTCTGGCGTTAACCATTCCTGACAGTTTGGGAATAATGGTAATATTTCATTCTGTTAAGGCTTGTATGGAGTCTGATCTGTGGTGTTCTGTAATTGCCTTTCTTCCACTTGCTCATTTATTTATATCTGTGGCATGTTCTGGTGAAATTGGTAACTTGTCAGCTTATCAGAGTTAGGGAGCAATGGAAAGAACTTGATTTGGTTACAAAATATAGATTGTGAATTGTTTACATTTTATGAAACTTCATATTCTGTGCTATCAAATGTTACAGGTTGCGTTAGTCAGTAGTGTTCTTTGGTACATTTGATACGTGTTTGAAACACTGGCCTGTTCAGAGCAATCAGTATGGTGCCAACCATTACACCTAATTTTCTTTGTATTTGATATCCCAAAGATACTGTTTTCAAACTAAATAACTGTCACTACATTTTCTGATTTAAATTTTTCTTTATTCTCATAAAGGTTTTTTTTGAAAGATGTTTCTTGTAATGGCAATATCTTAGTATCTCAAAATACTGACATGTTACCAATTTTGTGAGATTTTGTCACATTTGATAAATTGATGACTTTTTTTTTTCTGGTCTCTTGTTGAGATATTCCTGTATCATTCTTTGACAGGTTTCCCACCTTTTTGTCACCGTCTTCATTTTCATGGATATATATTAACTATGGTTAATTTCTTGATCCCATTTAATAGTGTGCTGCACTTGAGCTATGCTTGCTTGTGTGATCACATGTGTATATGTTCACCATTGAGCAGCTTGTCACAAACGGTGGATAGTCTCTTTAAATAATATTTTTCTCCTTAGTATAGAGCTTTGATTGGGCTAACCATCTGATTGTCAGTTTGGATGACATGGGTTATATCTTATGGTGAACCCAATTTTAAAAGGGAGAGTCCATCGTACATTAAGTTCTTCATAAGGTGAACAGATGGTAACTTCGGGTCCACTGTATATTGTTGTTTCACATTATGTGATAAACTGTTTGAAATGCTTGAGTGTATTGTTGGTTTCCTGGGCTAGGATATATTGGTGTGGACTACCATGCAGTCTGTTGCAGCTCTGCTTGCATCAGCAGAAATTTAACAGTAATAAATGAACAGATTTATTTCTCTAATTCGGTTAAGAATGAGTGTTACCACTATAGCTTTGTGGGTTATACTTTTAATAGACTGTAGCATGAGTAAGGAAATTGCAGGTTAGTAACTACACAGCGCCGACCATGTCAGGATAAATAATTACTGCTGCCCATGGCATTGCTGCCACGATGCATTTAGCCACACAGAGTTGCCTTTTTCTCAGCATGCACTGGACAAAACAACTAATGACCAGCTGTGAGCCTCCTTTTCTGTGCTATGAATCAAGCTGTAGAGACTAGATATGCAGTCTGTGGGAAGGGTTAGGCCTGTGTAAACTTCATACGTATGATGCCATTCTATAAAATGCTGATCTTTTGGTTGAGGTCTCATCTAGCAGGTCAGCCCTAGATATATCACATATTCCCTGTTGCTGAAGTGGGAAGTCATCGTTCGTTCGTTCCTTTGTCTACTATGTTGCTGTTATACCCTGTTCAACCTGAAAGTTGGTTATAATTGGGGTATATATTGCGTTTAGTTTCTTCGGTGCTAGCCGGTTGTTAGTCCTGAAAAGGACTGGTCCTAAAAAGGACCACTAGCTGACTGTCTGGATACCTCTTCGTTGCTTGTCTGGTTATGGTGTCGTGGCGTGCTCATGGTATTTAGTGAGAAGTCATAGATTGGTGCAGGCTTTTATACCTGGTAATTCATTATCCTGGCTGACACTATACTATGGGAAAAGAGATCCCAAGTGGTGCTGCAACTTGCAAAGACTGAACATTTAGGATGTGACAATCGCCAGTCTGTGACAGATGTATATATGAAAGTGCAAGCTCACTAGTGACCTATTGATGACTGAATTGCGTGACCGAAAATCATGGGAAATTAGCATTCAGTGTTAGGTCTCTCTATTTTGGCCAATTTTGGGAGGGGATGGCATGATGTGTTAATAGTATAAGTTTATATAGATATAAGATGTATTCCAGGGTGTGATAGAAGATCACAGGTATCCACTGCTTTGGCAGTGTCTTTATGTTCATTATAAACAGACAGGCCAAGGAGTTGATCTCTTAGAAAGATTTAATGTTGGAAAAGTGACTTAAATACAACTAGTTGTGTGTCTTAACAAACTATTCATTTCAAAACATTAAAAAATAATCATTTAAATATTATTTAGAAACTTGTTTGTCAGTGATTTATTCAGTTGTATTTTTTAAATCTGCTAAATTTCTTCAAAACTATTAAAAGTAGTTATCATTTTTCCTTCATATTTTTACTTGCTAGGATTTTAAAGCTGTAGAGGCTGCATTTGTGCTTAAATTGTCTTTGTTGTTTTAATTACAGTCAAGAAGAAAATAATATTACCTGTTTTTAATGGTGATAGTCTGGTTGAAAAGTTGCAGTGCCTGTAATATTCAAGTGAATACTATAATAAACATGTACTGTTTCATTGTCTTTCAGTGGGAAAATATTGTATATTCATTGTGTATGTGCTGCTGATGTTCTTCCTTGCTCAGGTTTAAATGTGTATTTGAAATTTTCATTAGAAAAAAT
Source organism: Oreohelix idahoensis (assembly GCA_024509875.1). Taxonomy (NCBI): domain Eukaryota; kingdom Metazoa; phylum Mollusca; class Gastropoda; order Stylommatophora; family Oreohelicidae; genus Oreohelix; species Oreohelix idahoensis. The sequence continues at coordinate 148,959 of JAMPIV010011975.1, forward strand.
AAATAAGTCTGAGCTCCTTCTTAAAAGTGAGTTGTATAAGCAGCTGTTATAATTGTTTGATTGAATTTATTGCTGGTGTATTTTTGATCATGTTATTCCTCTTTCACAAAAGCTCTGGATCAGTGACTTTGCTCCATGGACTCTGGAGAAAGGTATGCCCATAAAAAAATAAAATAAAAAAATACCACACCTTAACACAGCATTCATAGAAGCAAAATATGTTTTTGCTTTTATCAACTGTTACTTTTGGTAGCAGAAGGTTTTTCTCAACTGTAAACAACTTTTTGTGTGTGCTATAATACAGATGATAAAGCTAGAATAAAAACTCAGTAGCACAAATATTAAAAAATATATATATATATTAAACTTCCAGTAAATTTACAAATAACAAGAAGATGACCCAATCTTTAAACTTCCAGTATTTGAACCAAATATAACTTAGACAGTAATACCCAGTTTTACTCAACTGATTGCTCAGTGATGGTGTTGTCGTTCACATTCTTCCAATCTCAAAATAAGTTTCTTTGTTATGTTTAGTGTAGACGACCATGTGTTCTTATTTATTATTTTATACTTATAATTTTAGTGGATTTCATAAATATCTTTACTGTGTTGCATATTTTATTCCCAAATGGCCAAAGCTACATTCAACAACATGAAACATATACTGACATCTAAACAGTTATCTTACAAATTAAAACAGAATCATAAAGTGTTATATATATTCTGCATTTCTGTATGGTGCAGAAACATGGATGATGAATAAGCATTTGGAAGAAAGAATTGAGGCTCTTGAAATGTGGATATATAGAAGAAGGGAGCGTATCTCGTGGAAAGAGAAGAAAACAAATAAGGAGGTCCTAGAAAATCTAGGTATGAAAAGAGAACTAATGAGGGAGATCAAAGTTCGGCAGCTAAAATACTTTGGCCACATAAAAAGGCATAACACCTTGCAGAAGACCATAATAGAAGGGAGAGGTGAAGGCAAACGTGCAAGGGGAAGACAGCACTATAAGTGGGAAGATAACATCAAGAGATGGACAGGAAAGTCTTTCAGAGTGCACCACCAAGACAAGAGACAGAAGACGTTGGAGATCCATTACAGCCAACCTTCGTTGTGGAGATGGCAGCTGATGATGATATTTTATTCTGTAATCCATCCTTGTTCACAAGATTTGCATGATGTGCTTGTAGTTTTTACAAAATATGCTTTACATTAGCCATTTATGGAAAAAAGTATGACCTTTGTATGCAGGTGGTTATATCTTCTGTATAAGAGAATTAAGTATTAACTCTTTGATTCCACAATTATTATTAACACTATATTGCAATAGTTTTATGAAGAATTCTAAATAGTGCAGTGTTCCATCTTTAAATGTACATTTTATGTGAATTGTTTAGGTAAACATACATATTGTGTATACAATTGAAGTAAAATGGATTGAGAAGTTTTTATTATTATAAACATAAGTATAGTTTCTATACTTAAAACATGTTGCCTGTGATTTCAAAGACACCCAAAAAAAATCTGACATTAGAATATGAACTTACCGAGAGCTTTTTATTGAGGTAGTCACCAAAACTTTTTTTTTTAGCCTTGGAACATCAAAATAATCCATCTACAAAGTAATATATCTTGGATCCTTAGCCCCTGACTGACAAAGCAGTCAGTGGCCATCACGCCTAGTGGCATCTTGTAGGGCAGCAACAAAGTGTCCTCATTTTGCTTGGTCGGTGGCCATCCTTCGTGCCGTGCCCCAATTCTGGTTCATGCTTTGCATCTCAGCCTCCACTGTTCTCCACCATGTTGTCTTTGGTCTGCCTCTCCTTCGCCGTCCTTCTGGGGTCCATAGCATAGTAGTTCTGGTGATGGTGTCAGGGTCCCTTCTGAGGACATGGCCAACCCAGTTTCAGCATCTGCCAGCAATGATGGTGTGTATGCCTTTTTTACTGCACCATTTAAGCAGTTCCTGGTTGGAGATGGTATTTGGCCAAACAATTTGAAGAATTTTCCTGCGGCAGGTTGTGGAATGAGGATAATTTGGACATTTCCTTTTCTAGCATTCAATGTGGCCATATTTAATGAAATCACACCACTTTTACTATTGTCACTGTACAAGAAAAACAATCATAAAATATACATATTTTAAATATGTTTTTCTGTAACGGCACCATCAGAAATAATTTTTCATATCCCAGAGAGCCCTTTGAGAAGAAAACACTTAAAATGAGCATACAGGCCAGGAAAAGCTAATAGCTGGGAGGGCAGTTAAATTACTGTCAAGAACATTTATTGATAAAGAGTTTGTAGATAAATAAATTACTTACATGGTAGGAAACAATACTAAGTAAGTGTTATATATTTTTTTTAGAATTATATAATTATTTATTTTTCAATTGTTGAATGAAAATTGTTATTTAAACATAAAAAAATGTTTGAATCTATAGTAAGTGTACAGTTTGCTAGTGAGCTTATCTCTCTTTGAGCAGATGTTTTTAGAAAATACTATTATAGAAAACTCAGTAATTACTTATGTTTGATGAGATTTAGTAGATCCTGCAGTATTTCTTATACCTAAGTTGTGATATGTTTGAATATTGATAAAATGTTGAGTGATTTGAATGTGAAGATAATTTTTTTTTATAGCATTGAGGTTGTAGGACCAAATTTGCAATGGATTTTACATTATGATGCTTGTTAGAAAACTAGCAAACTCCATGAAGCTTCTCATTAGGATTTAGAACCACTAATATTATGTTATTTTCAAGCCTACAGTCTGTGGGACTGAATAATTCAAACTTTACTGATTGGTGAGGATATGACAGGATATTCAGCAATTGTCTCTGTAGATGAACAAGGTGCTAGCAGCAAAACATAAGTCCTGGGAAGAATTTGGAGAAAAGCTAGAAAAAGATGCGCAAGAAAACCAGAAATTGTTCTATAAGACCCTAAAGAACATGAGGAAGGAAAAACAATGCCCTCTCAAATTTATAAAGGACAAGCAAGGCAAATTGCTTACTGCCCCGAAGGAAGTAATGGAAAAAATATTTCTCAGAACGCCTGGATGGTGAGCATGGTGAAGCATCAGAAATGATAACCACTAGCACAGAAGAGAAAACCAATGATGGTGAAGATGACATAAAGATGGAAGAACTGAAGGCAGCACTGGAGAAAATCAAGATGGGCAAAGCAGCAGGGCATGATGGTATAAAACCAGAAATGGTTAAGTACATGGGAGCATCAGGCGACCTATTACTCTTATGGGTCCTACAGGCAGCGTGGTGCAACAAGACCATACCAAAGGATTGGGAGATTGCCATTATATCACCAATTTTCAAAAAGGGTGACAATCGACAATGTGGAAACCATAGAGGCATATCCCTTCTCACTGTCCCTGGTAAAATCTACTCTAGAATCCTACAGCAGTGACTCCGACGCCTAGCTGAGCAACAATTGGATGAGGTCCAGTGGGGATTCCGAGCAAACCGAAGTACTTAAGACCTAATCTTCACACTTAGACAGCTGAGTGAAAAGGCCCTTGAGTATAAGAGTGAGATCCATCTTTGTTTCATAGATCTGGAAAAGGCGTTTGACAGGGTCCCCTGGAGCAAACTTTGGGACTGTTTGGCAAGGAAGAACATTCTAGCACCTCTGATTCATGCTATACAGAGCTTCTACAAGTCTTACAGAAATTATGTGAGGACAGCAAACCATAAGTCAGAAGAGTTCAGGACCACCACTGGTGTAAGACAAGGTGATATCCTGTCACCTTATCTTTTCATACTCCTCATAGACGATGTCATCAAGGCATGTAAGGAGATAACAAGAAAGTATTCAATGGGGTACTGGAAGATGAGACAGTTCTGTATTTCAGAGCTGGCATTTGCTGATGATGTTGCCCTGATTGCTAAATCAGAGGCACATCTCCAATCCAACCTGCAAGTCTGGAAGGAAGAGCTGGAGAAGAGAGGGATGGTCATAAGCAGCTCTAAAACAAAATCCATGGTGATATCACGAGAAGAAAGAAGACATCAGATTAAGCTGGGAGAACAGGTCCTGGAGCAGGTCGACCACTTTAAATACCTCGGAGCTATTATAGACCGAAAGGGAGGCATCAAAGAAGAGTTGGCCACTCAAAAAGCAGCAGCTGGGAGACTTTTTCAGGCCATAAATCGAGGATTCCTCAGCAAGAGAGAGGTTGGTAAGAAAACGAAGATGGTTGTATACCGCTGCACCTATGTCGCAGTTTTGACATATGGATTTGAGTCATGGGCAATGACAACAACCCACAAAAGCCAGATCCAAAACTCAGAAATTAGGTATCTGAGGAATGTGGTTGAAATAACAAGAAGAGACATGATCCGCAACCAGACGATACGTCAAGGCCTAAAATCCCACCCCCTGCAGACCCAAGTAGAACAGTCCCAACTAAGATGGTTTGGCCATGTCTGCAGAATGGGAGAAGATTGGCTACCACAACAAGCATGGGAAACAAAGAGCCAGGGATCCAGATCCCCAGGACGACCCAGAGTTCGCTGGGAGGACAACATTAGACAATCTTTAAAGGACTGAGGACTAGAATGGAACCAGGCCAGGAGGAAGACAGCCGATAGGATAGTCTGGCGCTCTCTCTTCCAAACCTCTACACCTCACGGTAGAAGGGGAATGACTAAGTAAGTCTCTGTAGATAGTCAGATTAGATCAGTCTGATAAATTAGAATATATAATTCTTGTCAGTAAGGGTAGATCCTTATAACCACTTGTAAAGGTTCAGTGGTCAGGGGATTGAAGATGTACATAGCTTTTACTTATTTGAGAAGCAGTGTCAACAGAGGAGGAGGAACAAACCAGGATGCTCACTGCCAGAAGAATTTAAGCCAGATTTATCTTCATCTGTCTCCAACCAGTAGGAAAATTAGTATCTCTTTCCCAGAAAAATAAAATTAAGCTGTTACAATATAAGTGTAAAATGTTTCTAAATCAGAAATGTGGCATGTTGCCAAAAGCATCACATTCAAATGTCAGATATTCACCAGTAGAAAATGCCTTCCATCACATCCTTTGTACAAATAGGTGTACAAATAAACTCAGACCTGTGAATTAGAGCCAGATGACTAGCAGTATACGTGGGGATTAAAGAACAAAAAAATGGAGATGTGCAAACCTTCTAGAAATAGCCAATCAGTATAAACAGACATGCCCTTGACTGGAGCCCACAAGAAAAGAGAAAACTGGGGAGGTAGTAAGAAACTTGGGAATAGTGGAAGAAGCTAAAGCAACTAGGCTACCATGGGCAGGGTTGAAAAAGATGGCCCAAAACAGAAATCCATGATGGGCAACAGTTGCTGTCTTGTTTTCTGCATGGAACAAATAGGAGTGATAGACTGACTGATTGATGCCGCTTATAGTAGGCAGTTATAGTCAGTCTGAATAGATCCGTATAGTCAAATTATCCCATCCCAACTAACATAATTACCGATGTATGTTATGTCGTTCGGTCTCACTCAAAATAGTAACTCGCACCAGAAAAAAAAGTGCGCAACACACGGTGTTCAACTTGCGCTGCGTGGGTGTTATATAAAACAAATACTTCGGTTTTATTTTTATTTTTTTATTCTTTCACGAAATTAGTAGCGCTCGACAAAGAAAAAGTGCATAAAAATTGGTGTGCATGAGCCAATAACATACCAAAGTGAATTGTATTTTCGGACATGGCCAGCTCTTTGTCGCCCTCACCTGTTGTACAAATCATGAAAACTTGAAAGTTTTTGTTAAAACCACTTGTTATCAGGGAACACTCTTTGAAAACAATCCATGCACTTTCACACGAAATGTTGTCATCAAAGAACTTTTAAATTGAATCTAAAATAACATAATTCTCGCCGTGTGTACGTTGGTCACAGCTGAGGAATGCAACCGTGTTGAAAAATTGTATTGTTTCCATTATATATACTCTCCTGAAAATAGTTACAATCAACAAAGAAAAGCGTTCAAATGACGGTGTTCATGAACAGTGTGATCACACTGTGTAATGGAAAGAAACCAAAAACACTCTAAGAATGTACTTCTATCTGCTCATCTGGGAACGGAACCAGCACACTATAATTAAAAACCCAGCAAGCTTGACGGGTTATTGCTAGTGATACATAATTTAAGTCAGTTGAGCTTCTAAAAAAAAATGAAAGCCATTAGTTGCAGCATTACAATAAGGCAAGCAGACCTTGTTACTTGCATGCTTTGGATGTTTTAGAATGTTTTTGTCTGAGGCATTGAGTTCCTACAATATGCATACTACCAATAAAAAATATGCTTTTCTAACAGTTGTAGCCCTGAAAGTTTGAAAATGTTGTGAAACATTTTGAAATCTCATGGTTCTTAGTATTTGAGGCAATTCAGTTGCAAGGTGTTTCAGTGAAAACAAGAATCGGTCAGCTCCTTTGAATGATAGGCCTTTAACTAAAAGTCCTTCCGCCCACAGTCCTGTCTGCCCACACTACATGACATTTCTCATGTCACATGCATTGGGTAGACACACATTTCACTTACTTGCTGTGAAATATCAGAAATACACTTTGGTTTACCCCTGGAGCTCGTTGCCTTGTCCTAGGGTAATAAGAAATAGGAGGACTGCAGTAAGACTAAAATAGTATGGTTAACAATAATATATAGTGTGAATCGTATGGGAAGAAACACCACAAGAAGATGTAGAAATCGTACACATACCTTGGCATCAGTATAGACACAGTTGGAGGGACAGTGATATCAAAATAAGAATACAAAAGGCTAGAGGGGCTTTCATTGCATTGGGAGATAAATGGAGATCAAAAGAAATCAGGTCCAAAACAAAAATCAGAATTTTCAATTCAAATGCTAAGTCCGTCCTATAGTATGGCTCTGAATCATGGAGAACAACGTAAACAACAACCAGAAAGCTACAGACTTTCATAAATGGATGCTTGCATAGAATAGAAGTATGACAAGATCACTAATGTGGAACTGATAATAAAAACCAGACAGGCACCAGTGGAACATGAGATGAGAAGACAACGCTGGAGATGGATAGGACACACAGTGACAAAAATCTGTTGGTAGCATTACTAAGCAGTCCTTATTCTGGAATCCCCAGGGTAAGAGAGGTAGAGGAAGGCCAAAGAACACGCAGAGAAAAGAACTGGAGACAGAAATAAAGAGATGAAGAAGACATGGGAAGACCTTGAGCTGATGGCATGTGACAGGAAGACTTGGCATGTGTTAGTTGACGGCCTATGCTCCTAGGGGTAGTTGAAAGGTGAAAGAGGAAGAGTAAGACAACAGTCCATAATTATGTTAATTGGGCTGGTAGAGGGTGATAACTCAACTTATTATTTGTAAAAAATTTTACGTGTGAGATTCTTTCATAATACTTTACCATAACATATAATTTTGCATGCCATTATGCGGTGTATTCTGCCTGGTGTCACGGCACACCAAGCGGACACCCAATGCACATTTATGTGCCATGGCACACTGGTTGCGGCACACTAATGTAGGCCATTCCTGTGTCCTTTATCTCTAAAAGACCTGGGCTACCTATTTTTGTTAATCCCCAGATCTGGGCAAGAGTTTCACTATTGAGTAAAGCTAACATGAAATTACTTACTTACTTAGTCGTTCCCCTTCTACCTTGAGGTGTAGAGGTTTGGAAGAGAGAGCGCCAGACTATCCTATCGGCTGTCTTCCTCCTGGCCTGGTTCCATTTTAGTCCTCGGTCCTTCAAAGATTGTCTGATGTTGTCCTCCCAGCGGACTCTGGGTCGTCCTGGGGTCTGGATCCCTGGCTCTTTGTTTCCCATGCTTGTCGTGGTAACCAATCTTCTCCCATTCTGCAGACATGGCCAAACCATCTTAGTTGGGACTGTTCTACTTGGGTCTGCAGGGGGTGGGATTTTAGGCCTTGACGTATCGTCTGGTTGCGGATCATGTCTCTTCTTGTTACTTCAACCACCTTCCTCAGATACCTAATTTCTGAGGTTTGGATCTGGCTTTTGTGGGTTGTTGTCATTGCCCATGACTCAAATCCATATGTCAAAACTGCGACATAAGTGCAGCGGTATACAACCATCTTCGTTTTCTTACCAACCTCTCTCTTGCTGAGGAATCCTCGATTTATGGCCTGAAAAAGTCTCCCAGCTGCTGCTTTTCGAGTGGCCAACTCTTCTTTGATGCCTCCTTTTCTGTCTATAATAGCTCCGAGGTATTTAAAGTGGTCGACCTGCTCCAGGACCTGTTCTCCCAGCTTAATCTGATGTCTTCTTTCTTCTAGTGATATCACCATGGATTTTGTTTTAGAGCTGCTTATGACCATCCCTCTCTTCTCCAGCTCTTCCTTCCAGACTTGCAGGTTGGATTGAAGATGTGCCTCTGATTTAGCAATCAGGGCAACATCATCAGCAAATGCCAGCTCTGAAATACAGACCTGTCTCATCTTCCAGTACCCCACTGAATACTTTCTTGTTCTCTCCTTACATGCCTTGATGACATCATCCTTGAGGAGTATGAAAAGATAAGGTGACAGGATATCACCTTGTCTTACACCAGTGGTGATCCTGAACTCTTCTGACTTATGGTTTGCTGTCCTCACATAATTTCTGCAAGACTTGTAGAAGCTCTGTATAGCATGAATCAGAGGTGTTGGAATGTTCTTCCTTGCCAAACAGTCCCCAAGTTTGCTCCAGGGGACCCTGTCAAACGCCTTTTCCAGATCTATGAAACAAAGATGGATCACTCTTATACTCAAGGGCCTTTTCACTCAGCTGTCTGAGGGTGAAGATTAGGTCTTGAGTACTTCGGTTTGCTCGGAATCCGCACTGGACTTCATCCAATTGTGGCTCAGCTAGGCAACGGAGTCTGCTCTAGGATTCTAGAGTAGATTTTACCAGGGACATTGAGAAGGGATATGCCTCTATGGTTTCCACATTGTCGATTGTCACCCTTTTTGAAAATTTGTGTTATGATGGCAGTCTCCCAATCCTTTGGTATGGTCTTGTTGCACCACGCTGCCTGTAGGACCCTTAAGAGTTATAGGTCGCCTGATGCTCCCATGTACTTAACCATTTCTGGTTTTATACCATCATGCCCTGCTGCTTTGCCCATCTTGATTTTCTCCAGTGCTGCCTTCAGTTCTTCCATCTTTATGTCATCTTTACCACCATTGGTTTTCTGTTCTGTGCTAGTGGTTATCATTTCTGATGCTTGACCTTGCTCACCATCAAGGAGTTCTGAGAAATATTCTTTCCATCTTTCCATTACTTCCTTCGGGGCAGTAAGCAATTTGCCTTGCTTGTCCTTTATAAATTTGTGAGGGCATTGTTTTTCCTTCCTCATGTTCTTTAGGGTCTTATAGAATAATTTCTGGTTTTCTTGCACATCTTTTTCTAGCTTTTCTCCAAATTCTTCCCAGGACTTATGTTTTGCTGCTAGCACCTTATTCACATATTCTCTATATTTCTCCATTTGTCCTGCTGTGTTTTTAGCTCCTGAGTATTGTTTCCATGCCATTTTCTTCTCTCTTATTTTCTCTTTGACTTCCTCTGTCCACCAAGGTGTCCTCTTTCTCTTGTTCCCAAGTCGGACTTCACCACATGCTTCTGCAGCAGCTGTCTTTATGATGTCCTTGAATTTAAGCCAGAGGGTTTCCAAGTCATCAGGTTGTTCTGTAGCAATAAGCCCCTGATATCTGGTCTTAAATTCTGGCTCTCTCAGCTTGTAGGTCTTAATGCTCATTTCTCTTGTTCGTTTACTTAGTTTCTTGCGTGATGTTGGGCAGTTCCTTGGCTGAGCAACTCTTTCAGTTGTTCTTTTGATTGAAATAACATGACATTTTTCTGTCTAAATAAGCACGTTTTATAAGGACTTGCGCATCTTTGTTCTTCTTTCACTTATGGTGCTGTGCAATACTCAGTTAATGAGACTTCCTTGTGCAGTGCCACAATTTCACTGAATACAATGGTGCTGACAGACATTCATTTCACTTTGTTATATCTTATTATATGGGCACCTGACTTTGCTGTTAAGCTAGGGAAGGCAAAGGCAGTGAGGAAGGGAATTGATCACCTCACCTCTCAAAGCTGGACCTAGCATAGTTAAGTCTCTAACACTTCAATACCCTACTGCAGTATCTGCTATGGGACTACCTTTACCTTTGTTTTTTACCTATAATAACCTAAAGAGCTTACCTCATGATTTACTTGTATATATTTCTATTTAAGCTTCACATACGGAATGAGACTGTGAGAAGTTGCACAATTATTTTGTAATATGACAGGAAAGGATTTTGCTGTATAACATGATGGGACAGAATGTCGTTTGTCTGTGGCTTGAATTAACAAAATGACATGACTCCATTTTTGCACTATTGTAATTATTCTTGTATTCTTCAGGCATGCGATGAAATCTTGAGATGATGATACAAGTTGGGCCTCATCACAGCAGATGCCTTCACAACCACAGCCTTGCTGTTGGACATTAAACAGATCTGTCATTATCAAGTACATTACCCTACAAGACTCATTATCAGTACACTACCCTACAAGATCTCCCCTGTTTCATTCCCACTGCACTTTTGGCCAGCTAATGTTTTACCGTGTCTTGTAAATATTGTAGTTCTTTCAGAAGCATTTTTGTTTGTGTAATATTTTTAACAAGAAAATTGTGAGACAGGAGGTGAGTAAAACTGGTTCATAATTACCAGTAGATGTAATATGACTTTTAAAACCCATCAGTTGTCTGATTTCCAGAGTTGTTGATCATGAAGATGATTGTTTTATGTAACAGGAAATAGTTAAAACATTAATTGTCTTCAGAAAAAACATGTTTGTAAAAAGTATGGCTGTGTGTGTAGTGTGACTGAAATAAACTTATTGTCTTGTGTTAAGTAGGAAACAGAAGGAAGGTTTAGTACTTTAATTTAAAATGATCAAACTGTCTTCCCCCTTCATTAGATTTTGAAAGGGGTTACTGAATTACTTTAGCATGGATTGTTCCATGTGTAAATGGAAATCATACTTTTCATTTTTATGAATGAAGAAATAGATTTCACTGAGAGAGAAATATGTGACAGTAAATGAAACAAATGAAGGCAGTTTGGGAATCAAAATAATACAGCAAATGCAGGAGCTGACTAGCATTACCAGTGTCAGTATGAAAGGCAGCGACGCTTGAATCTTACTGGATCTTCATTTTATTTAATGCAGTTGGTGTGTGAACACGGCAGCTGCATTCTTTTACTGCACCATCGTGGAACAATATGTGTTGTAATGTTACTTGTGGCAGAAGGGATGAAGTCCTAAGAAATTCACAAGATAGAAAAGTGTGTTGATAAGTCCATGAATGGGTATAAAGGTTCAGAACTGGCAGAACAAGTGTGACTGATGAAGCTTGCTTGACTGGGGTTTTAGACGACATTATGAACTAAAGGTAATCATTTGTGCGTTGTATCTCATTCAAGAAGACCATCAGATTACTGTGGCTGATCTGTTAAACATAAGTTATGGTTCTGCCTCTTCCATCGTACATGACTGTGCATTTGCCTGATAAAAATAATTACTATTGCCTTTTTATTTAACCTAATATTTATGTATTTTTTACTGTAGGTTATTGTCAGACTAAGAAATTATTGAATTGTAGAGCTGTGTGAAAAAAAAAATTTTTTTTCTTTTTGGCCCACCAAAAAAAAAAAGCAAACAAATAAATGTTGTTTGTCCTTTAATAAAATTAATGTCCAACTTCATAATATTTTTGTTTACTTGAATCTTACATGACAGTTATTCTAGTTAAATTTTCCTTGTCCATAAAAGAAGAATACAAAGTAAGATACATTTAAAAACCTTTTAAAACGTGACAAATGTGTTTAAGAAAATGTAAATGCGACAAATGCAAGGCTGCTTTTGTTACGTTTTCACATACATTTTCAGTCCAAATTGTTTGCATAGAAAATAATGATTGGCATGTCATTATCATGCTGTTGTCAACAAAACAGTGCAACAGCAGTAATAGTTCTCATTTTGTTCTTTATAATGAAATGCAGGCCCCCCCACCCACCCCCATCAAATAAATTAGTAAATAAATAAATAAAGGTACTCGTTGGACATAAAGGATGACACTAAATGACAGAAAAGAAAATATAAGTGATAGGCTTACCGGGAATCGAACCTAGGACCAACCAAACGGCACCATTGCCTTGATGTGACAGTACATCGTGAAACGACGCTCAGCCAATTTTGCACCCCAAAAAAAGTGCATAATTGGCTGAGGTCATTCTCATGACACTCATACAACTATGGTATATAGGACCCGTGGACGACCCAGACAGTTTAAAGATGCAGTCACTAATATGACTTTCCTATCAGCAAGTATAGACCAAATAAAGGCTGAAATACGTGTGTCCAGTAATGTGTAGTGGCAGACGAATAACGAAGAATAGACGGTAGGTTAAAGTCATGGATGGGTGAACTCTTAAATAAATAATGGAGGAAACCTTGAGTCTTGTGAACAGTAAATAAATAAATAAAGGTAATTAACAGGTACTCGTTGGACATCAAGGATGACACCAAACGACATTAATTTATTTATTTAAGGATAACATCAGGAGCTTTGGTCCCCCAAAAAAATCACTTTTACTGCTGTTCGCGTCGTACATATAACATTGACTTCCAGTGTTGTTAATCTCAAATGAAACATATGAACTTGACCATACTAATCATTGAACAGAATAAAGATTTAACTTTTAGTCTTTTTCAGGGTTCGTAGCGACCTGGAAAAACCTTGAAAAACCTGGAAAAAAAAAAAAAAAATTCCAGGCCTTGAAAAGCCTGGAAAAATGGCTAAAAGCCTTGAATTTTCCGCATCGGACCTTGAAAAATAATACGAAATCGAAAGTTCGTTACTTTGTGCCCATTTTTTTGTTATTGGTGGTATTTTTCGCAACAACATACGCGACGAGTCTAAAAATAAATCTGCGTTTACGCCATTAACGCAAAGCGCCGAAAACGAAACCGCCGAAAATTTCTGGAAATGAAAGTGAGCAAAGGGAAGTAAAAATTGTAAAGTTACCGTACAATTTTTACTTCCCTTTGCGCAAAGTTACCGTACAATTTTTACTTCCCTTTACGCATTAAATCCATTTCCAGAAGTTTTTGGCGCTTTGCGTTAACGACGTAAACGCAGATTTATTTTTAGCACTTGTCGTAAGTAATAAATTCATTTATCTCATTTATAAAACCTATTTAAATAAGTCCAGTTTATAGATAGACCTACTGTACTTGCGTCTGTATTTACAATGTAGTCCTATTTACAGTTTAATTTTTAAACATGGCCAAAATTAGCCTATAAGCAAGCGTTTGAACGAAATTTCTTGGTTTACCTCTGCATACGGGAATATATTTGACACAGTTTAAGATGGTCAGGAATAGAAATTGATGGCGATTCCATATCCTATAGCCTACTCTGTTATCAGACTCATGTCCCACTGTTAATTTCACCACAGTTTTTGGAAATAAATATATTTTGAATGCTTTTTTATTATATTTATGATGAAAAGACTTATCCCATTCTACCTCTGAAGGGTTATAGGCTAATTAGGATAGGCCTAGGCCTACATGTTTTCAATTTCAGATAACATGAATAACCGCCGATACACGAAAGTGGCATCACATCTGTCAAATCACTGTAATTAGGATAAATGAAAATCAGCAATTTTGTGGATAGGCCTATTGTTATTTAAAATTTAAAAAAAAAAAAAAATTAAATTAAATTTTTTTTAAAAATCTAAACAAACAAACGAAACAAAACCCAACAAAAATAGTAGGGCGGGGGGGGGGGGGGGGGGGGGGGTGGGGGGGGGGGGGGGGGGGGTGTAAAGGTCTCCAGTTAAATATTTAATAGATTTTCACTTATCATAAGTATTACCCTCCCAATTACTATATATATTACCTTTTGTTCTAGTTAAATATTGTTTGACTATATTATGTATGCGTTTAGAATTTTGAATTGGTAAATATACATAGCTTAGGCCTACTCATAAGTTATTTTGTGTTCCCTTTTTTTTTTATTTTTTTTTTTTAAACTAATACTACTAGGAGACCTACAGATGTGACATCATTTGTGACAAAGGAAAAAACTCTTGAGAGCTGAGATTATTTGGACTCTTTTTTCAGTGAAAAGTCACCATAGTTTTAATTCAAATTTCATATGCAACAAGGGACATATTCTCTTCTGTGGTAATTTTGATTCAGCCTTCAGCTTTATTTCAAGACCTGAAATTCAGATTGGTGCATTTGGAACAGTAGCGGAAAATAGGAAGCATTTTCCTGTAGCACTGAAGAAAAAACAACTCAAATTGAAAAAGACAAATCATCCTGTGTTTTGTGCGACGGAAGATAAGGCATGCAGACAGTCACCTTGCATGATACGAAAAGATTTAACCTTATATCCACTGTTCACTCCAATGATAATATAAACAAGACAGTTAGAAAGACAAATTCTTTAGGGCAGAACAATTCAGAAACAGCAAAAGTATGGGAGGTGTGGAAACTTCAGCCAACTAGGTGCAAGCTACCCCTACCCACACAGATCCTATTTTTATATTATTTCTTAGTTGAAACTGCCCTGGTCAATGGGCACATAACCTACAACACTGCCAACTCTACAAAAAAATATCAAAGCGAAGATGAGGATGTCAGTATGACTTATTGAACCTGCTATTCTTCGACGCAATGTGACACCTTCAAAACCACAGGTCACAACAACACGACTTACTGAGCACCACTTCATTGATAAATATGAAAGGGCAAGGTACAAACCAGACTGTAAAGTGTGTAAGGCTGCAGGGAACAGAAGCCAGACTTGCATGTACTGCCCAGATTGCAATGTACCTTTATGTCTGATACCCTGCTTCAAGTTATACCACACAGTCAAGGATTATCAACGATCCAGACAAAGACTCTTGCAGAGGCCTACAGCTACAACTTCAACCCCAGTTAATAAAAAAAGCAGCTCAGACTCCCAACTAGAGGTACTTAACTACTCAAACATTTACAAACGCTCATTGTCAGATGCCACAGACTAGACGCAGAATACATTCAAAAAAGACAAACACGAAAAAGTTTTTTTTTTTTGCATTTAATTCACAATTTTATTAGCCTTTTATGTTGATATACGTGGTTAATTGTTAAATCAATACGTCAATCAAGCTTATTTTATTCATTACCATCCATGTCACTAACATTTTATTGCGCCAATGTTGAACAAATTCACTAAAAACTTGGAAAAGATGTCTGTTTTTCAATCTTTTATGAATTTAAAAAAAAAAAAAAAAGTTCTTTTTAAAGAAATCTGCAAACACCCTTGGTAATGGGAGACGGTAATGCTCCGGATTGCTGGTCAGCAAAGTGATAATTATATCTGAGAAAATTAGATGAGGAAAATATTAGAGTTTCCCATCCTTGAAAATTACGTGCTGGACCTGGAAAAAGCCTGGAAAATGCTTGAAGAAATTTGCTATGAACCCTGCTTTTTGCATGACTCCATGTCTTTAAATTCCTTCATTTGTGGAAAAATCTGTCCAGCATGACCTGCTTCTTTGCTGCACTCTGCTGGCATCTAAGAATGATTCTGAGTTAGTGGAATTTGATGCATCCACATCTTGAATAGCCAGACACCTCAAGCTGGGGTTGATGCTATATTGCTTCAAACATGTCAACAGGGGAGTAGTGATGGCATCATTATAAAATACAATTCATGACATACAGATGAATTAAGTTCTAGATATTTTTTCAAAAGTCTGGTTAAGTTTTATTTTTTATTTTTCTCTGAAGCTTGAAGGATTGTTGATGTTCTTTAAAAGTACAGTGAACTTGGCATGAAACTGCACATTGACAATACAGCTTGCTGGCTTTGTTGAATAATAAATTTGAACAGTCACCACCATGTATTGCAGGGGTTAGCCACCCTTGGTGAGTGTTGTGCTGAACTAATTTACAGAAGAGGCTGAGGCCTGGCATAACGACATATTCACAAAATCATGACTGCAGCAAAAATGTTTAGTGAACTATATTTTGTTTCGATGCTTTAAATGAGTTTATTTATTGCTCTTACTGACATGATATCATCTTTTGAGAATGACAGGCAAAAAAAAAATGGAGATAACAACGCAGAACAGGGCTTAGCATTCAAACTGAACCAAACATGTACATTGTAAGAAAAACATTACTGTTTATTTGCTGGCGCACAGTACTGTATTTAATGTTTTTGCCATTCTGGGCACGATATGACTTTCTGTTCCCTCCACCTTCTTCACAGTTAAATTTTTTTTTCAAATACTTATTAATTTTTTTAATGATTTGTTTGTCATTGCTTCAGGGCATGTCAGAAAGATCATACTAAGTCATTTGTCATTTCCACACAGAAGATTGGTTGTAATTGACTCCCAAGGTTTTATGCTTCTTGCATTGATAGTGAACACTGATAGGCTGTTTTATGTCCATCTGATAGACTTTTTGTGTGTCCATATTGTAATGTTATCTTCTCTAATCCTCTCAACCAGCAGTGAACTTGCTGTATGCCTGTGTCCCCACTGCTGGGAATGTTTCTTACTTCAGCCTGAATGCCATTTCTTATGAGTGTCAGGAGTCCTTGGTATTTCTTGCATTCACATGGGGTACTGGGTGTATCCGGGGATGTTAAAGGTATTTCTGGGCGTAATGATTTCCTGGAGTACTGCAACATGAATCTTGTTATCATGTAAGGTTTTAAGCAGTTCTTCTTTCTTGTTTTGTATGCCTGCAATGTTGATTTGTAATATGTTCCCAGTAGTAGACTTTTCGCAAGCAGCCTTGGGTGTCACTGCTGTGCGCAGACCTTGTTTACCGAGGTGACGTTCGAGCTTGTATGGTGAAAATATGGTTGTACTTGGCATTGTCTTCAAATCAAAAACGCCAAACAAACAAACACAGAAGACCTAGGTTTTTCCCTGTGGTTTTTTGACATTCTGCAACATGTCTAGTTGGAACCTTGAGCTCCAGCTTCTTTTCTGGGCAATTTATCCTTGACTTTGCATGTTTTTAGTGGATCTTCATGTCTGGTTTTAAGTGAACGGTAAGAGGCAAAGTTAAATTTTTTTTCAGATACTTCTTAATTTTTAAAATGACTTGAATATCATTGCTTTAGGGCATGTCAGAAAGATCATACTAAATCAATTGCCATTTCCACATAGACGATCAGTTGTAATTGACTCCCAAGGTTTTCTGCCTCTTGCATGGATGATACACTCTGATTGGCTGTTTTATGTCCATCTGATAGACTTTTTTTGGGTGTCCATATTGTAATGTCATCTTCTCTCATAAAGCGCCTTCATCCTCTTGTCCATATAGCACTTTCATCCTCTTGTCCATATAGCACTTTCATCCTCTTGTCCATATAGCACTTTCATTCTCTTGTCCATATAGCACTTTCATTCTCTTGTCCATATAGCACCTTCATCCTCTTGTCCATATAGCACCTTCATCCTCTTGTCCATATAGCATCTTCACCCTCTTGTCCATATAGCACTTTCATCCTCTTGTCCATATAGCACTTTCATCCTCTTGTCCATATAGCACTTTCATCCTCTTGTCCATATAGCACTTTCATCCTCTTGTCCATATAGCACTTTCATCCTCTTGTCCATATAGCACTTTCATCCTCTTGTCCATATAGCACTTTCATCCTCTTGTCCATATAGCACTTTCATCCTCTTGACCATATAGCACTTTCATCCTCTTGTCCATATAGCACTTTCATCCTCTTGTCCATATAGCACTTTCATCCTCTTGTCCATATAGCACTTTCATCCTCTTGTCCATATAGCACTTTCATCCTCTTCTCTGTTTATTCAGTTTTTTCTTCTGTTATAGTTTTGAACAAAATATTAAGTTTCTTTATGTGTACATAATATTTTATTTGTCTAGTTTCCATCTTTTTCTTGAATTCTCTTCTTATTCTCAATTCCAAATCTCCTTTTTGATTTTTGTTTTCTTCTGTTTTTATTAACCTCGTTCTTGTTTAGCTTCATTTGGGCACTGCACAGTAATGAAGAGTTGTATGACAACGCTCTTTATAGCCATTTTCATCAAGTTCAAAGGGATGGCTTTAATTTATGTTTTTGTTTGTTTATGTTGTGTTTTGTTGGGGAAAAAATTACTTTAAAAATAAACATTTTAATTGTAATTATGAATTAATATCGCAAGCCAGCATTCGCATTGTAATTACAATCATATTTAATTCTAGTAGATTACAAATACTGTGTTTTTAAATATTGATTCCATTTTATTGGATATGTGGCATTATGTGGTAGAGACATTGTAAGGGTAAAAGCATGTTGTTTTTGTTGTTGTTGTTGTTATTGATTCAGTGGCGCTTGGGCTCTCACCCGTCAGCCCAATGCCATGTAGTGATATCTGCATGTTTTCGCAAGTTATTTTGTTTCTCTGTACAAGGTTTTTCCACTTATCTGGCCTGGGAAGAGGGAGCATTTTCCTAACATCATCGAGTGCTGGGCACTCAAAAAAGATGGTGGTCAACAGTTTCGTAAAGATAGTTACACAGCTGGCACTCTGGAGAGTGTTGTGGTTGGATTCTGTTCAAGTGACTGTTGAGTGGTATGTGTTGTGCTCTGATCCCTCCTTGTAAGATGACCAATGTTGTCATTAGGATCAAGACCGGCCATATGTCTGTAAACCTCTGTCCCAGTGTTTCACATGGCCCATCTGTTCAGCCAAGTTTCTTTGTTTGTTGTTCGTATGAGTGATTTGGCTGTTTGGAGAATTGTTGCTATGAGTGGTTGTTCTTGTCTTGTTCCTTTCTTTGCTAATCTGTCTGCTCTGTCATTGTCTGGTGTATTTGAGTGACCAGGGATCCACTGCATAACTATTCTGATGCCATAGGAAGTGATAGCTGATCAGCATCCAGGATTAATTTGGCTACTTCAGTTCTACAATGTCCATTGCCTTCCAACGCTTGTCAATAAAGATGACGATGTTTTGAGCCTTTGTGGGAAAGGCATCAAATACAGTCTTCAGATGGTATATGGCTGTTTCCAGTGCAATGATTCATTCAGCTTCGTAGTTGGAGCAAAACTCACCGCATGCATCAAACAGCTCGTCGGAGGATCCATCTGGGTAACATATGTAGATTCCATAACCTGCTTTGATGGTGGCCTTAAATGCAGATCCATTAGTATAGACATGCAACTATTCTTCAGGGTAGGCATCAATGGTTTGTTGTGATGCACTCATAAGACTGACTGGGTCAGAGTGTTTGGTTGTTCCATCTACTAATTTTATTTGTACTTCTGGTGTTTTTAAACAAGGATGTGGTGGTAAATTCTGTACTACTTTCTGTACATCATGTCTTCTTTCTGGGAGGTGGTATCTATCCTGAATTTTATGAACATGTTGTAAGATTGACTTGTGTTTTATTCTTTGCTTGTGTTCCCAGTTTTCTACAAGGTGTCTATGGGGGTGGTTTCGGTTCATTCTCTTACATCTTTCATAAACTTCTAAAGCAGCTTTATCCCTCCGCAACCCAAGGGGTTTCACATTTGTGTGCATGAGGTCTGTTCAAAAGTTCTGGAACTTTTTTTTGTATAACTTTTTCGGGGTTACCTGGAACCTAGTCAGCCTTGTCTCCTTTGAAATACTCCTCTCCTCTATTAATAACATCGCTCCCAATGCTGTTTCCACTTCTGGAAGCAGTCCTGGTAAGCATTTTTGGGGATCGTGCATAGGTCCGTCTGCGAATTGCCCTTAATTTCTTCAGTGGTCTGAAATCGTCATCCTTTCAAGCTGGATTTCAGTTTGGGAAATTAAAAAAAGTCTGCTTGGGCCAGGTCAGGTGAGTAGGGTGGCTGGGGAAGCACAGTTGTCTTCGTTTTTGCCAAAGAATCCAGAACGAGCAGTGATGTGTGGGCTGACGCATTGTCATGGTGGAGGAACCAGGAGTTGTTTCTCTGCAACTCAGTCCTTTTTCTCCTGACATTTTCCCTGAGATGTTTCAGCACTTCCAGATAGTACCAGCGGTTAACTGTTTGCCCCTCTGGTAAGAATTCATGGTGCACAACACCCTTGATGTAAAAAAACACCGTCAACATGACTTTCACGTTTGACCTGACCTGCCGTGCTTTTTTCGGTCTTGGCGAATTCTTCCCAACCCACTGTGAGGACTGCATTTTCGTCTCAATGTCGTATCCGCAGACCCTTGTTTCATCACTGGTTATTATTTTCTTCATGAAGTTGTCATCCTCATTACCACGATCCAGAAGTTCCTGACAGATGGCAATGCGATTGTCTTTCTGATCTTGTGTCAGGGGTCGTGGAACGAACTTCGCAGCTACCCGATGCATTTGTAATTTCTCTGTTAGAATGTCATGGCACGATCCTATGGAGATGTTGCATTCTTCTGCTATTTCCCGAACTGTCAGACAATTGGAATGCACCATCTCACGAACCTGGGCAACATGAGCATCGTCAGATTATGTCATGGGTCGTCCCGAATGCGAGTCATCATCTGTTGACTGCCGACCATCCTTAAATCGCTTAACCAATTCGTAACAACGCGTACGGCTCATGCAATGAACCCCATAATCTTGTTTTAACATTTCATGAGTCTCCGTGAACGTCTTCCCGAGCTTGAAGCAAAACTTGATGTTGATTCGCGGCTCATGAAATTCAGACATCTGGCAAAACACAATCTGCACGCACGTAAACAATCAGCTACAGGACAATAAACAATCACAACAGAAAAACACGGGAAACAGTAGGTTACTCAAGAAAGTCATCACTAGGCAGTGCCACTGACCGGAAGTTGCTATGACATTGCATTGGCGCGCAATTTCAGAAGTTCCTGAACTTTTTGAACAGACCTCATATTTTACATACAGCAGTTGGAGTTGATCTCATAGCTCCACTAATTAATCGAAGGGCATTGCTTTGCACTCTGTCGAGAGACTAGGTTTGTCTTGGAGCAGGTTGTAAGCAGTGAGTTGTTGTATTCTATCACAGAACGGACATAGCCAAGGTACAAGCCTCTCAGAGTATCCTTGTCTGATCCCCATGTAGTGCCAGCAAGCCTCTTCAATAGTTGTAATCGCCTCAGTGCTTTGTTCTTTATATTCTCAATATGGTTCTTGAGGCTGAGCTGCTGATCAAGTGTGACTCCAAGATGTGGGATGTTCTTCTTTTGTCACTTGGTGTTTGTCTAGCCACAGGTTGATATTCTTTGTGGCTACTTTATGGCTTTTGGTAAAGATAGTGTTCACAGTCTTTGTATAGTTGACCTTTAGTTTCCATGTTTGGCAGTACTCATGCAGTCTTCTAAGGTCTCCGTTTAGTCTCTGAGCTCCACTTTCAACATTCTCATGACTCTGCCATATTGCCAGGTCATCAGCATAAAGAGCTTTTTCGGCTTTGATCTGGTCAGCTAAGTCATTGATATAGATGAGAAATAGTGCAACTTAATGATGAGCCTTGTGGTAAGCCTTCCTCTAAGACTTCTTTAGATGAGATTGCATCGTTTGTCTTTGTCTGGATTGTTCGATCAATCAAAACATACTTTATCCAGTTGAATAACTTGCCATGTATTCCTATGCCAATCATCTTCATTAGGAGGCCTTTTCTCCATACACGATCATAGGCCTGCTGGAGGTCAAAGAAGATGGCCACAGTATGTTTTTTATTCTGAAATCAATCATGAATTCTTTGCGTCAACCGAAAAAGCTGATCTTCTGTGCAGCTGCTGGTTCTGAAGTCTGCCTGTTCATGACACCAGAATACTGGAACTCTCAAGGAACCAATAGAGATGTGTTTTTATCATTCTTTCAGCAATTTTGCCCAGGCACAATGTTAGAGATATCGGGCGCTAGCTTTTGGGTTCATCTGGGTGTTTGTTGGTTTTTAAAATGGGGACAATATGTGCATTCCTCCAGGTTTTCAGGAGTTTGCTTGATCTCCAAGTCTTATTTATTAACTCGAGGACTGCTTCTCTCCCAGATGGGCCCAGGTGGAGTAGCATTTCATTATGGATCTTGTCAGGCCCTGGAGACTCTAGGTTTTGATTTCTCCAGGGCTTGCTCTAACTCTTCTCCCTTAAAAGACTGGCCAAATGCTTCAACAAGTGCACTATCCAGTGGATACCAGCCCATTGCAACATACCAGGAAATGAGGAGGCAGACAAACTTGCTAAGGAAGGAGGTGCCTTACAACAAAATGATATAGAGACAACTTACGCAATGGCAAAGATTACTATAAAGGCTACATTCAAGTCCAAATGGGAAAGAGAGCACCCGGGCCATTTGAAAAATGATGCATATCATCAACTATCCAGGAAAGAACAGGTCATAATTTTTCGGCTACGCACTGGACACAACAGATTGAGATACCATCTATACCACAAATACAAAATTGGTGCAACAGATCTCTGCACCTGCAGTACCAGCCCGATGACAGTCGAACACCTGCTGCAGTACTGCCCAACCTACAGAAATGAACGGAGTAGCATATGGCAACAACCCACTTCTGTCAACGAAAAACTGTTTGGAGATGTCGGGAGCCTTGAGTTGACTACTGCCTTTATTAGAGTCATAAATGTGGAGGTCTGAAGGCGAATGAGGAAGAAGAAGAAGCTCTAACTCTTTCATGCTAAATTCTTCGAATAGGGAGGCATTGACTGATGAGGCTTTCTCTATGTTTCTTTAACTGGCATAGTTGTTTCCTGTCCAGCTCTGTGAGTTTTCCTGCTCTATTCACATTGGCAAAGTAACGGTTGAAGTGTTCTGCTTTCTTTTGGTCTTCAGTGATTGTTTTCTTTCCCTCTATCATTGGCTTTGGATTCATCCTTCTACTTTTTCCAGAAAGATTATTTACTAATGCCCATGCTTTATTTCCATTCTGCCTGAGATCTAAGTTGGAGCATGTTTCTGTCCATTTAGCTTTTTTCGCCTTCTTAACTGTAAGTTTTACTTTCGCACATGCTTTATTGTACTCAATCTTTGCTCCTTGTGAAAGTGTGGTTTCAAGTGTTGTTCTTGGTTTGCTTCTTTCGGATATAGCAATTTGTATTTCTTTGTTCCAGAATGGTTTATATGGCTTCCGGCTGCCCCTTGGGATGGACTTTGTCAGTTCTTCACTGAATGTTTCGACACAGTTGGTATCAATGTTTTCTAGCAGGCAGTCAGATTTTTCATGGAATAGCCTCCAATTCGCTTTTTGAAAATTCCAGCAGTTCTCTGTTTGAAACATGCTTTACGGGGGGGGGGGGGGGGGGGTTTGGGATTGTTTTGTTTTGTTTGTTGGTTTGGTTGTTGTGTGGTTTGGTGGGGGGGTGGTTATGGTGGTAAGTAGTGGTTTGTGATCACTTCCAATGTCACCTAGAACCTGAAATTGACTAGTCTGTTAGGGCAGATGGGCAAGTCAGGTCGGCTGAGAGAGAGGTGGGCCCTGTGCAGCAGAGTTGGTGGGGACTCTGTATCCTGTAATACTGACAGGTTAGTTGTTTCACAGGTCTCTTCATTGTACCTTCCTGTACTGTTGTAGTCAGGATAACCCCAACGGGGTGGGTGTCAGTTGAAGTCACCGAGCAGAAGGGTTTTGTGTAACTGTCTTGTTTAGTTTGGTATGTTGTCTGAGGTGGGCTGTACACATTGTATATAGTATATTTGCCTCCATTGTGCCAGATATTGACTTTTTGTGCGTCTGAGGGATAGGCTGTTGATAGCTGTGTGACATCTCCGTGGATGTCATTCCGGATGCATGTTACTATGCCACGGCAACCAATGCACTTACACGCGTAACTAGTGTATCCGGACAGGTGCAGGTCAAAGTCTTTGTGTAGAGTTTCTTGTAGAGCAGCCACATGTACATTGTGACTGTCTAGCAGTCTGGCAAATTCAAGCTTTTTGTTTTTAAGGCCACAGATGTTTAGCTGCAAATATTAAGTGTAGATGTGTTTTCTGTGTGATTTGGTTTCTTTTTGCTCTTTCTCCCACTTTTCCTCTTCTTGGGAAATCTGTCTTTCGGGATTTTTCCAGTAATCAATTTTTTGCTTATTACAGCCTGGTTACCCACTGTCTGGCAGAGACCTTGAATAACGAGGCATCGTCCAATCTCGTTCGAATTAATCAATTTTGACATTTTCATCATCATGGCATTCTGATGCTGGGGTGCCTGTGGATTTTCTACCCACCCTAGGTAGAAGCCAGAAGTGTACTGTGCCAGCTCTAGGCGAGATAAAGGGGGAATTTCTGTGTCTCCCTGAGATACGTAGCCAAGGTAGGGCTCACAGTGCTCATTCCCCGCCACCAATTACCTGCTGGTTACGCCGAGTTCTCCGAGGCTCTAGGCATTTGACCAAAAGTTGAAGGCAATAGGGTCATCACATCCTGAGTCTCTGTCCCTGTACGATGGGCTCCAGTCTTCAGGAAGTAGTTCATTCTCGTTCCCACTCCTAAGACTTGTTCAGTATCCATCTGGCTCCTGGTAGTGCACCAATTTTATTATCGAGGTTTGCTCCTCTAGATCCATTATGTTTAGCCTGGGGGTTCGCACCCTCAGTTACCAAGACTACCTCGAGGAGGGTGTGGCTCTTCACCACGCACAACGATTTTAGGGTATGAGAGGTTTTGCTAAGCCAAGAGACTGACACCGCAATGGTCGCTCCTTTCATGAAAAATGAATTCACTAGGCCTAGGGTGAAGCAAGGGGGAGAGTCCACTACCCACAACACCAACACATCATACCCCCTGTCTGTAAAAGAGACTAGGCCCCCATGTTGTTTTTAAAATGTGAAGTATATGTTTTGAAAAAAAAAAAACTTTTTTTTAACAGTTGTCGGTATTTGAAATCGACATCATTTATTTTGTATTGAGAGGTTACACGAGATCAACTTAAAGCCATTTTTCTCAACTTGACGAAAATCGATGTATAATATTTAGGAAACATTTTCCTTTGTTGCATAAATTCTTATTTCATTTTTACGTTTCTTAAATTTATTGTGTAAAAATATATTTAGTTTTTGGGTTATGGCATCAATCACATTCTGGGCTGGAGTCTTTTCATGATTGTTTGATAATGAAGCTGACGTAGTTGGATTCCTACTTTGCTTGGTATCCACTTGTTTCTTCTAGTTTGTTGATATTGTTTGATCTGTTTCTCTTCAAGACAGTCTATGCTTTGGTAATGGAACTGTTAAAAGTAGTCCTTGATAAGTTTGAGAAAACTACAAATTTGATGACATCATCAAATTCCTTTGTGCTCCTGATGGAGCATGTAGCCACCACTGTAGCTGGTCCCCTGGCAGGAAGCCTGCACCAAGCAGTCACGTGCTCTTGTGGCTGTGGTGTCTGTGGCAATTTGTTTGACGTGATGACGTTGCCGGCCACATGCACAACCTCATATTAGTGGCTTTTATACGACATGGCTGAGGGTGCAGTAGTCCTGTCCTGTCTTTAGATACCTCCGGGAGCTACAAAGGTAACGGTAGTCCCATAGCACGTACTGCCGTTGGGGACTGAAGTGTTAGAGACTTCACCATACTAGGTCCAGTATCGAGAGGTGGGGGTGACCAGTTCCCTTCCTCGCTGCCTTTTCCTTCCCTAACTCAAAGAGCAGAATCAGGTCTACGCAGGCAGAAATGTGACAAGCCACATTGAAATTGGTAGCATATATCTGCATTTTGAAATACTGAGATGTTGGTATATCAGATATTGGTATATCATGAAAGTTTATTTCAAAGAATTTTGCACTGAAAAAGATATGAACAAATTTTTTTTTTTTTTTTTTTTTAAATGAAAATACTGTATATACATTTTTGAAGGCTTCTTCTTCTTCGTTCGCCCTGAAAAGGACGGTGGTTGCGTTGTGTCTGTTTACAACGTAGCTGTGATATCTGCACCTTTCGGTTGACACATCCGACTTCTGCACTGCATTTTTTAGGACCGGGTTTGCCTTCCCATTTCGATCCACACTCGCTCAGCCAGCCTGCACAGCTGCAGACTGTTTCCAGGACCACCACGTGGAGGTGGAGTGCGGTCTTGACCAGCTCTGGTTCGCTGGTCCTGACGCAGGCAGTCAAGCTATGAGTCGCTGACTGCGGTCTCTATTGCTGCGTCTTGAGGTCCCATTTTTGAAGGCAATATCTGACATATCGATTTTTGAGAATGTTGATGTCAATACAAGATTTCAGAAAAACTGACTACTGTCAGGTTAAATATATACAATTATTTATGATCCATTTTTTTTGCAATGTAAACTATATCATTTGATAGCAGAAAAGCTTAAGTTGTATGCAGTATAGAAATCTGAATATTAATTAGTCTAACAAACTGAATGGTTTTTTATTTGTTTACAGTTTTCTGTTAATTTGATATGCAGCAACAGTGCCTGTGTAGTTCACGGGGGTGGGGAGTGTGTGTCTCTGAGGCAGCAAAGAAATGGACCACTGCTCCTTCAGGCATGTAGTAAGATGTGAGGTTTTACATGACGCTGGCTGTCTCTTACTTACTTAGTCATTCCCTTTCTACCATGAGGTGTAGAAGTTTGGAAGAGAGAGCGCCAGACTATCCTATCGGCTGTCTTCCTCCTGGTCTGGTTCCATTCTAGTCCTCGGTCCTTCAAAGATTGTCTAATGTTGTCCTCCCAGCGGACTCTGGGTCGTCCTGGAGGTCTGGATCCCTGGCTCTTAGTTTCCCATGCTTGTCATGGTAGCCGATCTTCTCCCATTCTGCAGACATGGCCAAACCATCTTAGTTGGGACTGTTCTACTTGGGTCTGCAGGGGGTGGGATTTTAGGCCTTGACTTATCGTCAGCTGGCGGTCTCAAGAGGTAAAACAAATTGCCATAGACACCACCACTGCAAGAGCAGTCTTGAGGAAGTAGACCAGCTTCAGTAGTTACCCACTTTATCTTGACAACCAAAAAACAAAAGGAAGGAACAAAGTTGTAAGACATGTAGCTAGCGATGGACTGGACACACGCTGAGGAAACCTGTTGATAGCATTACATGACAGTACTTTGTTCTGGAATCTCCAGGGTAAGAGAAGTAGAGGTAGAACTGAAGAACACATGGAGAAGAGAACTGGAGACAGAAATGAAAGTGATGAAGACGTGGAAAGAACTTGAAGGGATGACAAGGAGGGACTTGGCATGTTAATGTTGAAGTAAAGAATATTGACTGATTGATGGAGTGTTTTACAGTTTTGTCATGTGATTTGCTGTTTTGTCATGTGATTTACAGTTTTTGTCATGTGATTTACAGTTTTCTCATGTGATATAACAAAAATTATGCTTTAGTGGTATTTGCATGAACACTGTCTGTCTGATTTATTTGGGAATATAGTCTGTGAAGTGGCTTATGTTGGGTAGATCTTTGAAATGCGTTCAGCATCTGTATTTTATGAGATTTTAAAGATTTCTTTAGAGATATTTGGTTTGTGCTTGTTATTTCCTTGTTCTTTTCATGAATTTCTTCAAATTAAGCCTTACATACAATGTTAAAAAAAAGTACCGTAGGTTAACTGTTGTAATGGTTTATTGGGAGTTGATAACTTGAGTAGCCGTGAGAGTGTTTGGAAAACAGTTTTGTTGCTCACATTATTGTTTTTCTTTGTTAAAAAAAAATATGTACCGCATAACCAGTATACAGCATTAAACACTCATATTTAGTTGTCAATAATTTTAACAAAGGACAAGAATTTCTTGTTTACAGACATTGCATCATGGCTGTATTAATTTCTTGTTTTGTTCTCCTGACATAAACAAGAAATTTCTAAGAATATCCATGTTTTTAACTTGCACTTAAATTACATACCTTGCATACTACGTAAGTGTTTTGTCTGTGATCATTTATAATTGTTATGATGCCTGAAAAGGACATTCTGATTTTGATGTTGACTTTGTAATCTACATGTGCATGTAAGCCCTTCAGAACTTTTATTGCCGCTAAATATGGTAGAAGAAACAAGATGATTTTCCATAATTTTACATTTCATTTTATGTATATACCATACTCTTGATGTGTGCATATTCTTCAATCATTTCTAATTAGTTTCATTTTCAAAGCTGTATTTTGCATTTTTAATCAAGTTTTTTTTAAACAATTTTTGTTCTTGGTTTTCGGCCATTGATTTCTACTTAATTCATTGTCGTGTTTGATGACAGAGATGTCAATTACATATTGAATATTACTAGTTCTGAACGTATTTGTGTGTGGACACAAACAATCTTGATAATGCGGTGTGTGATTTTTGACAATGACAAATATGTAGTAGTATCAGTGGCAAGATTGACAACTCTGTCATCAAACACGACAAATGCAATTAAGTAAAAATCAATGGCCGAAAACCATGAACAAAAAACTTGTTTATAACAAAAAACTTGATTAATAAAGCAAAATACAGCTTTGAAAATGAAAACTTCATTAGAAATGATTAGAAAGAATATGCACACACCAAGAGTATGGTATATACATAAAATGAAATGTAAAATTATGGAAAATCATCTTGTTTCTTCTACCACATATTTAGCGGCATTATAAAAGTTCCTGAAGGGCTTACATGCACATGTAGATTACAAAGTCAACAGCAAAATCAGAATGTCCTTTTTCAGCGTCATAAACACAATTATAAATGATCACAGACAAAACACTTACGTAGTATAAAGCAAGGTAAATGTAATTTAAGTGCAAGTTAAAAACATGGATAATTTCTTAGAAATTAGTTTCTTGTTTATGAAGTGAGAACAAAACAAGAAAATAAAATACAAAACCATGATGCAATGTCTGTAAACAAGAAAATATTCTTGTCCTTTGTTAAAATTAATGACAACTAAATATGAGTTTTTAATGCTGTATACTGGTTATGCGGTACATATTTTTTTTTTAACAAAGAAAAACAAAAATGTGAGCAACAAAACTGTTTTCCAAACACTCTCACCACCACCCCACGGCTTTACTCAAGTTATCAACTCCCAATAAACCATTACAAACAGTTAAGCCTACGGTACTTTTTCTTAACATTTGTAATGAAAGGAATAAGGCTTAATATGAAGAAATTCATGAAAAGAAACAAGGAAATAACAAGCAACAAACCAAATATCTCCATAAAGAAATCTTTAAAATCTCATAAATATACAGATGCTGAATGCATTTCAAAGATCTACCCAACATAAGCCACTTCACATAAGGGACTAATAATTCACAAATAAATCAGACAGACAGTGCTCGTAGGGGGGTGGGGGGCAAATATCTCTCTCTACTAAAGCATAATTTTTGTTATATCACATATGAGAAAACTGTAAATCACATGACAAAAACATGATACCAAATCACAGACAAAAACAGACAAATCACATGACAAACTGTAAAACACTCCATCATCAGTCCAATATTCCTTTACTTCAACATTAACATGCCAAGTCCCCCTCCTTGTCATCCCTTCAAGTTTTTTCCACGTCGTTCATCACTTTCATTTACTGTCCACCAGTTTCTCTTCTCCATGTGTTCTTCAGTTCTACCTCTACTTCTTTCTCAATACCCCTGGAGATTCCAGAACAAAGTACTGTCATGTAATGCTATTCAACAGGTTCCTCAGCATGTGTCCCAGTCCATCGCTAGCTACAATGTTCTTACAACTTTGTTTCCTTCCTTTATGTTTTTGGTTGTCAAGGATAAAGTGGGTAACTACTGAACCTGGTCTACTTCCTCAAGGACTGCTCTTGCAGTGTGGTGGTGTCTATGGCAATTTTAATTTTACCTCTTGAGAACGATGCGGACCCCCCCCGCCCCAGCTTGACGATTAAGTCAAGGCCTAAAAATCCCACCCCCTGCAGACCCAAGTAGAACAGTCCCAACTAAGATGGTTTGGCCATGTCTGCAGAATGGGAGAAGATCGGCTACCACGACAAGCATGGAAACTATAGCCAGGGATCCAGACCTACAGACGAACCCAGAGTCCGCTGGGAGGACAACATTAGAACAATCTTTGAAGGACCGAGGACTAGAATGGAACCAGACCAGGAGGAAGTCAGCCGATAGGATAGTCCTGGTGTGCTCTCACTTCCAAACCCTCTACACCTCATGGTAGAACGGGAATGGACTAAGTACGTAAGACGACAGTCAGCGTCATGTAAAACCTCACACACTTACTACCTGCCTGAAGGAGCAGAGGTCCATACTTTTTTGCTGCCATCAAGAGCACACACTCCCCACCCCCGTGAACTACACAGGCACTGTTGCTGCATATCAAAATAACAGAAAACTGTAAACAAATAAAAAACCATTCCAGATTGTTAGACTAATTAATATTCAGATTTCTATAACTGCATACAACTTAAGCTTTTCTGCTATCAAATGATATAGTTTTTAACATTGCAAAAAAAATGGATCATAAATAATTGTAGTATATTTAACCGTGACAGTAGTCAGTTTTTCTGAAATTCCCCCCCCCACCCCCCCTTGTATTGACATCAAACATTCTCAAAAAATCGATATGTCAGATTATTGCCTCAAAAAAGGGACCTCAAGACGCAGCAATAGAGACCGCAGTCGGCAGCGACTCATAGCTTGACTGCCCTGCGTCCAGGACCAGCGAACCAGAGCTGGTCAAGACCCGCACTCCACCTCCCACGTGTTGGTCCTGGAAAACAGTCTGCCAGCAGTGCAGGCTGCTGAGCGAGTGTGGATCGAAATGGGAAGGCAAACCGGTCCCTAAAAAATGCAGTGCTGAAGTCGGATGTGTCAACCGAAAGGTGCAGAAATCCACAGCTATCGTTGTAAACAGACACAGACGCAACCACCGTCCTTTTCAGGGCGAACGAAGAAGAAGAAAAGCCTACCATAAATGTATATACAGTAATTTTCATTTAAAAAAAAAAAAAAAAAAAATTTTTTTGTTCATATCTTTTTCAAGTGCAAAATTCTTTGAAATAAACCTTTCATGATATACCAATATCTGATATACCAACATCTCAGTATTTCAAAATGCAGATATATGCTAAACCAATTTCAATGGTGGCTTGTAACATTTTCTGCCTGCGTAGACTGATTCCTGCTCATTTGAGGTTAGGGAAGGAAAACGCAGCGAGGAAGGAACTGGTCTCCCCCCACCTCTCGATACTGTACCTAGTAATGGTGAAGTCTCTAACACTTCAGTCCCCAACGGCAGTACGTGCTATGGGACTACCGTTATCCCCCTTTGTAGCTTCCCGGAGGTATCTAAAGACAGGACGAGGACTACTGCTCCCTCAGCCATGTCGTATACAGCCACTAATATGAGGTTGTGCATGAGGGCTGCCAACCTCATCATGTCAAACAAATTGTCAAAGAAACCACCGCTACAAGAGCACGTGACCTGCTTGGTGCAGGCTTCCTGCAAGGTGGACCAGATGCAGTGGTGGCTACCATGCTCCATCAGGAGCACAAAGGAATTTGATGATGTCATCAAATTTGTAGTTTTCTCAAACCTTATCAAGGACTACTTTTTAACAGTTCCATTACCAAAGCGCATAGACTGTCTTGGAAGAGAAACCAGATCAAACAATATCAACAAACAAGAAGAAACAAGTGGAATACCAAGCAGCAAAGTAGGAATCCAACTACGTCAGCTATCCATTATCAAAACAATCAATGAAAGACTCCAGCCCAGAAATGTGATTGATGCCAAAACCCAACAAACTTAAAATATATTTTTTACACAATGAAATTTAAGAACGTAAAAATGAAATAAGAATTTATGCAAACAAAGGAAAATGTTTCCTAATATTATACATCGATTTTCGTCAAGTTTGAGAAAAATGGGCTTTAAGTTGATCTCGGTTGTAACCTCTACAATACAAAATAAATGATGTCGATTTCAAATACCGACAACTGTTTAAATAAAAAGTTTTTTTTTTTTCAAACATATACTTCACATTTTAAAACAACATGGGGGCCTAGTCTGTTTTACAGACAGGGGGTATGATGTGTTGTTGTTTTGGTCAGTGGACTCTTCCCCCTTGCTTCACCCTAAGGCCTAGTGAATTCATTATTTTCTTGAAAGGAGCGACCATTGCGGTGTCAGTCCTCTCTTGTTCTTGGCAAAAACCTCTCATACTCCTAAAATCGTTGTGCGTCGGTGAAGAGCCAACACCCTCCTCGAGGTAATCCTGGTAAACTGAGGGTGTGAAACCCCAGGCTAAAACAACAAGGATCTAGAGGAGGCAAAACCTCGATAAATAAACTGGTTGCACTACACTGTAAAACACGCCCTCAGTGGGTGGGAAGGAGGCCAGATGGATACTGAACAAAGTCTTAGGAGTGGGAACTGAGAATATGAACTACTTCCTGAAGACTGGAGCCCATCGTACAGGGACAGAGACTCAGGATGTTGATGACCCTATTTGCCTTCAACATTTTGGTCATATGGCCTAGAGCCTCAGAGAACCTCAGCGTAACCAGCAGGTAATTGGTGGCGGGGGAATGAGCACTGTGAGCCCAACCTTGGCTACGTTTATCTCAGGGAGATGCAGAAACACCCCCCCCCTTTTATCTCCCCTAGGAGGGGGGGGCTGGCACAGTACACTTCTGGCTTCTAACCTAGGGTGGGTAGAAAATCCACAGGCCACCCCAGCATTCAGAATGCCATGATGATGAAAATGTCCAAAAAATTGATTAATTCGAAACGAGATTGGAAACGATGCCACCCCTCGTTTTTTTTTTATTCAAGGTCTCTGCCAGGTGGTGGGGGACAGTGGGTGAAAACCAGGCTGTAATAAGCAAAAAAATTTGATTAACTGGAAAAAATCCCGGAAAGACAGATTTCCCAAGAAGAGGATAAAAAAAGTGGGAGAAAGAGCAAAAAAAGAAACCAAATCACACAGAAAAACACATCTACACTTAAATAATTTGCAGGGCTAAACATCTGTGGCCTTAAAAAACAAAAAGCTTGAAATTTGCCAGACTGCTAGACAGTCCCACACAAATGTACATGTGGCTGCTCTACAAGAAACTCTACACCAAAGACTTTGACCTGCACCTGTCCGGATTTACAACTAGTTACGCGTTGTAAGTGCATTGGTTGCCGTGGCATAGTAACATGCATCCGGAAATGACATCCACGGAGATGTCACACAGCTATCAACAGCCTATCCCTCAGACGCCACAATAAAAGTCATATATCTGGCACAATGGAGGCAAATATACTATATACAATGTGTACAGCCCCACCTCCAGACAACATACCAAACTAAACAAGACACAGTTACAAATAACACAAAACCCTTCTGCTCGGTTGACTTCAAAAACTGACACCCCACCCCGTTGGGGTTATCCTGACTACAACAGTACAGGAAGGTACACTGAAGAGACCTGTGAAACTACTAACCTGTCAGTATTACAGGATACAGAGTTCCCACCAACTCTGCTGCACAGGGCCCACCTCTCTCTCAGCCAACCTGATTTGACCATCTGCCCTAACAGACTAGTCAATTTCAGGTTCTAGGTGACATGGGAAGTGATCACAAACCACTACTTACCACCATAACCACCCCCCCGTAAAGCATGTTTCAAACAGAGAACTTGCTGGAATTTTTAAAAAGCGAATTGGAGGCTATTCCAAGAAACATCTGACCGCCTCCTAGAAAAAAACATTGATACCAATTGTGTCGAAACATTCAGTGAAGAACTGACAAAGTCCATCCCAAGGGGCAGCCGGAAGCTATATAAACCATTCTGGAACAAAGAAATACAAATTGCTATATCTGAAAGAAGCAAAGCAAGAACAACACTTGAGACAACCCTTTCACAAGAAGCAAAGATTCAGTACAATAATGCATGTGCCAAAGTAAAACTCGAAAAAAGCTAAATGGACAGGCACATGCTCCAACTTAGATCTCAGGCAGAATGGAAATAAAGCATGGGCATTAGTAAATAATCTTTCTGGAGAAAGTAGAAGGATGAATCCAAAGCCAATGATAGAGAGAAGGAAAACAATCACTGAAGACCAAAAGAAAGCAGAACATTTCAACCGTTACTTTCCCACTGTGAATAGAGCACGAAACTCACAGAGCTGGACAGGAAAAAACTATGCAAGTTAAAGAAACAAGACAAAGCCTCATTAGTAAATGCCTTCCTATTCGAAGAAGAACTTAAGATGAACGAGTTAGAGCTTCTTCTTCTTCCTCGTTTGCCTTCAGACCTCCACATTTATGACTCTAATAAAGGCAGTAGTCAACTCAAGGTTCCTGACATCTCCAAACAGTTTTTCGTTGACAGAAGTGGGTGGTGGCCATATGCTACTCCGTTCGTTGCTGTAGGTTGGGCAGTATTGCAGCAGGGGTGCGACTGTCATGGGGCTGGTACCGCAGGTGTAGAGATTCTGTTGCACCAATTTTGTACATGTGGTATAAATGGTATCTCAATCTGTTGTGTCCAGTGCGTAGCCGAAAAATTATGACCTGTTTCTTTTCCTGGATAGTTGATGATATGCATCATTTTTCAAAATGGCCCGGGTGCTTCTTCTTTCCCATTTGGACTTGAAATGTTAGCCTTTATAGTAATCTTTGCCATTGCGTGAAAGTTGTCTCTATATCATTTTGTTGTAAGGCACCTCCTTCCTTAGGCAAGTTTTAGTCTGCCTCCTCATTTCCCTGGTATGTTTGCAATGGGTGGTATCCACTGGATTAGTGCACTTGTTGAAGCATATGGCCAGTCTTTTAAGGGAGAAGAGTTAGAGCAAGCCCTGGAGAAATCAAAACCTAGAGTCTCCAGGGCCTGACAAGATCCATAAATGAAATGCTTTACTCCACCTGGGCCCATCTGGGAGAGAAGCAGTCCTCGAGTTAATAAATAAAGACTTGGGGAGATCAAGCAAACTTCCTGAAAACCTGGAGGAAATGCACATATTGTCCCCATTTTAAAAAAAAAAAAAACCAACATAAAATAAACACCCCCAGAGATGAACCCAAAAGCTAGCGCCCGATATCTCTAACATTGTGCCTGGGCAAAAAAAATTGCTGAAAGAATGATAAAAAAAACAAACATCTCTATTGGTTCCTTGAGAGTTCCAGTATTCTGGTGTCATGAACAGGCAGACTTCAGAACCAGCAGCTGCACAGAAAGATCAGCTTTTTCGGTTGACGCAAAGAATTCATGATTTGATTTTTCAGAATAAAAAACATTAATGTGGGCCATCTTCTTTGACCTCCAGCAGGCCTATGAACGTGTATGGAGAAAAGGCCTCCTAATGAAGGATGATTGGCATAGGAATACATGGCAAGTTATTCAACTGGATAAAGTATTTTTTGATTGATCGAACAATCCAGACAAAGATAAACGATGCAGTCATCTAAAGAAGTCTTAGAGGAGGGCTTACCACAAGGCTCATCATTAAGCTGCATTCTTTTTCTCATCTATATTAATGACCTAGCTGACCAGATCAAAACCGAAAAAGCTTTTTACGCTGATGACCTGGCAATATGGCAGAGTAATGACAATATTGAAGGTGGAGCTCAGAGACTAAACGGAGGACCTTAGAAGACTGCATGAGTAACTGCCAAACAATGGAAAAACTAAAGGTCAACTTATACAAAGACTGTGGAAAACACTATCTTTACCAAAAAGACGGGCCCATAAAAGTAGCCACAAAGATTATCAACCTGTGGCTAGACAAACACCAAGTGACAAAAGAAGAACATCCCACATCTTGGAGTCACACTTGATCAGCAGCTCAACCTCCAAGAACCATATTGAGAATATAAAGAAACAAATCACCGAGGCGATTACAACTATTGAAGAGGCTTGCTGACACTACATGGGGATCAGACAAAAATACTTTGAGAGGCTTGTACCTTGGCTATGTCTGGTCAGTGATAGAATACAACAACTCATTGCTTACAACCTGCTCCAAGACAAATCTAGACTCTCTGGACAGAATGCAAAGCAATGCCCTTCGATTAATTAGTAGAGTTATGAGATCAATGCCAACTGCTGCATGTAAAAATAATGAGGTCTGTTCAAAAAGTTTTTTTCAGGAACTTCTGGAAAATTGCGCGCCAATGGCAATGTCATAGCAACTTCCGGTCAGTGGGGGCACTGGCCTAGTGATGACTTTCATTTGAGTAACCTACTGTTTCCCGTTTGTTTTTCTGTTGTGATTGTTTATTGTCCTGTAGCTGATTGTTTACGTGCGTGGCAGATTGTGTTTTGCCAGATGTCTGAATTTCATTGAAAGCCGCGAATCAACATCAAGTTTTGCTTCAAGCTCGGGAAGACGTTCACGGAGACTCATGTAAAATGTTAAAACAAGATTATGGGGGTTCATTGCATGGAGCCGTACGCTGTTGTATACGAATTGGTTAAGCGATTTAAGGATGGTCGGGCAGTCAACAGATGATGACTCGCATTCGGGACGACCCCCCATGACATAATCTGACGACTGCTCATGTTGCCCAGGTTCGTGAGATGGTGCATTCCAATTGTCTGACAGTTCGGGAAAAATAGCAGAAGAATGCAACATCTCCATAGGATCGTTTTTTTTTTTATTGCCATGGACATTCTAACAGAGAAAATTACAAAATGCATCGGGTAGCTGCGAAGTATTCGTTCCACGACCCCTGACACAAGATCAGAAAGACAATCGCATTGCAATCTGTCAGGAACTACTGGATCGTGGGTAATTGAGGGATGACAGCTTCATGAAGAAAATAATAACCGGTGATGAAACATGGGTCTACGGATATGACATCAAGATGAAAATGCAGTCCTCGCAGTTGGCTGGTAAGAATTCACCATGACCGAAAAAAGCACGGCAGGTCAGGTCAAACATGAAAGTCATGTTGATGGTTATTCTTGACATCGAGGGTGTTGTGCACCATGAATTCTTACCAGAGGGGCAAACAGTTAACCGCTGGTACTATCTAGAAGTGCTGAAACATCTCAGGGAAAATGTCAGGAGAAAAAGGACTGAGTTGCAGAGAAACAACTCCTGGTTCCTCCACCATGACAATGCGTCAGCCCACACATCACTGCTCGTTCTGGATTTTTTCGCAAAAACGAAGACAACTGTGCTTCCCAAGCCACCCTACTCATCTGACCTGGCCCCATCAGACTTTTTTCTATTTCCCAAACTGAAATCCAGCTTGAAAGGACGACGATTTCAGACCACTGAAGAAATGTAGGGCAATTCGCAGATGGACCTATGCACGATCCCCAAAAATGCTTACCAGGACTGCTTCCAGAAGTGGAAACAGCATTGGGAGTGATGTATTAATAGGGGAGGGGAGTATTTCGAAGGACAAGGCTGACTAGGTTCCAGGTAAGCCCAAAAAAAGTTCCTGAACTTTTTGAACAAACCTCATGCACACAAATGTGAAACCCCTTGGGTTGCGGAGGGATAAAGCTGCTTTAGAAGTTTATGAAAGATGTAAGAGAATGAACCGAAACCACACCCCATAGACACCTTGTAGAAAAACTGGGAACACAAGCAAAGAATATAAAACACAAGTCAAGTCTTACAACATGTTCATAAAATTCAGGATAGATACCACCTCCAGAAAGAAGACATGATGTACAGAAAGTAGTAAGAATTTACCACCACATCCTTGTTTAAAAACACCAGAAGTACAAATAAAATTAGTAGATGGAACAACCAAAACACTCTGACTCCCAGTCAGTCTTATGAGTGCATCACAACAAACCATTGATGCCTACCCTGAAGAACAGTTGCATGTCTATACTAACGGATCTGCATTTAAGGCCACCGTCAAAGCAGGTTATGGAATCTACATATGTTACCCAGATGGATCCTCCGACGAGCTGTTTCGAATGCATGCGGTGAGTTTTGCTCCAACTACGAAGCTGAATGAAATCATTGCACTGGAAACAGCCATATACCATCTGAAGACTGTATTTGATGCCTTTCCCACAAAGGCTCAAAACATCGTCATCTTTATTGACAAGCGCCCTTGGAAGGCAATGGACATTGTAGAACTGAAGTAGCCAAATTAATCCTGGATGCTGATCAGCTTATCACTTGCTATGGCATCAGAATAGTTATGCAGTGGATCCCTGGTCACTTAAATACACAAGAAATGACAGAGCAGACAGATTAGTAAAGAAAGGAACAAAACAAGAACAACCACTCACAGCACCACCTCTCCAAACAGCCAATCACTCATACGAACAACAAACAAAGAAAGTTGGCTGAACAGATGGGCCATGGGAAACACCAGGAGAGAGGTTTACAGACATGGCCAGTCCTGATCTTCTAATGACAAAATTGGCCATCTTACAAGGGGGATCAGAGCACCACAAATACCACTTAACAGTCACTTGAACAGAATCCAACCACAACACTCTCCAGAGTGCCAGCTGTGTAACTACCTTTACGAAACTTGACCACCATCCATTTGAGTGCCCAGCAATCGATGATGTTAGGAAAATGCTCCTTCCTCCGAGGCCAGATAAGTGGAAAAACCTTGTACAGAGAAACAAAATAACTTGCGAAAACATGCAGATATCACTACATGGCATTGGGCTGACGGGTGAGAGCCCAAGCGCCACTGAATCAATAACAACAACAACAACAAAAACAACATGCTTTTACCCTTACAATGTCTCTACCCCCTAATGCCACATATCCAATAAGATGGAATCAATATTTAAAAACACAGTATTTGTAATCTACTAGAATTAAATATGCTTGTAATTACAATGCGAATGCTGGCTTGCGATATTAATTCATAATTACAATTAAAATGTTTATTTTTAAAGTAAATTTTTTTCCCAACAAAACACAACATAAACAAACAAAAAACATAAATTAAAGCCATCCCTTTGAACTTGATGAAAATGGCTATAAAGAGCGTTGTCATACAACTCTTCATTACTGTGCAGTGCCCAAATGAAGCTAAAACAAGAACGAGGTTAATATAAACAGAAGAAAACAAAAATCAAAAAGGAGATTTGGAATTGAGAATAAGAAGAGAATTCAAGAAAAAGATGGAAACTACACAAATAAAATATTATGTACACATAAAGAAACTTAATATTTTGTTCAAAACTCTAACAGAAGAAAAAAACTGAATAAACAGAGAAGAGGATGAAAAGTGCTATATGGACAAGAGGATGAAAGTGCTATATGGACAAGAGGATGAAAGTGCTATATGGACAAGAGGATGAAAGTGCTATATGGACAAGAGGATGAAAGTGCTATATGGTCAAGAGGATGAAAGTGCTATATGGACAAGAGGATGAAGTGCTATATTGGACAAGAGGATGAAAGTGCTATATGGACAAGAGGATGAAAAGTGCTATATGGGGACAAGAGGATGAAAGTGCTATATGGACAAGAGGATGAAAGTGCTATTATGGACAAGAGGATGAAAGAGCTATATGGACAAGAGGATGAAAGTGCTATAGTGGACAAGAGGGATGAAGAATGCTATATGGACAGAGAGGATGAAGGTGCTATATGGACAAGAGATGAAGGTGCTATATGGACAAGAGAATGAAAGTGCTATATGGACAAGAGAATGAAAGTGCTATATGGACAAGAGGATGAAAGTGCTATATGGACAAGAGGATGAAAGTGCTATATGGGACAAGAGGATGAAGGCGCTTTATGAGAGAAGATGACATTACAATATGGACACCCAAAAAAAGTCTATCAGATGGACATAAAACAGCCAATTCAGAGTGTATCATCCATGCAAGAGGCAGAAAACCTTGGGAGTCAATTACAACTGATCGTCTATGTGGGAAATGGCATTTGATTTTTAGTATGATCTTTCTGACATGCCCTAAAGGCAATGATATTCAAGTCATTTTAAAAAATTAAGAAGTATCTGAAAAAAAATATTTGAACTTTGCCTCTTACCGTTCACTTAAAAACCAGACATGAAAGATCCACTAAAAAACATGCAAAGTCAAGGATAAATTGCCCAGAAAAGAAGCTGGAGCTCAAGGTTCCAACTAGAACATGTTGCAGAAGGGTCAAAAAACCACAGGGAAAAACCTAGGTCTTCTGTGTTTGTTTGTTTGGCGTTTTTAGATTTGAACGGACAATGCCAAGTACAACCATATTTTCACCATACAAGCTCGAACGTACCAACCTCGGATGTAAACAAGGTCTGCGCACAGCAGTGACACCCAAGGCTGCTTGCGAAAAGTCTACTACTGGGAACATATTAACAAATCAACATTTGCAGGCATACAAAAACAAGAAAGAAGAACTGCTTAAAACCTTACATGATAAACAAGATTCATGTTGCAGTACTCCAGGAAATCATTACGCCAGAAAATACCTTTAACCATCCCCGGATACACCCAGTACCCCATGTGAATGCAAGAAAATACCAAGGACTCCTGACACTCATAAGGGAAATGGCATTCAGGCTGAAGTAAGAAACATTCCCAGCAGTGGGGACACAGGGCATACAGCAAGTTCACTGCTGGTTGAGAGGGATTAGAGAAGATAACATTTACAATATGGACACACAAAAAGTCTATCAGATGGACATAAAACAGCCTATCAGTGTTCAACTATCAATGCAAGAAGGCATAAAACCTTGGGAGTCAATTACAAACCAATCTTCTGTGTGGAAATGACAAATGACTTAGTATGATCTTTCTGACATGCCTGAGAAGCAATGACAAACAAATCATTAAAAAAATTAATAAGTATTTGAAAAAAAAATTTTAACTGTGAAGAAGGCGGAGGGAACAGAAAGTCATATCGTGCCCAGAATGGCAAAAACATTAAATACAGTACTGTGCGCCAGCAAATAAACAGTAATGTTTTTCTTACAATGTACATGTTTGGTTCAGTTTTGAATGCTAATCCCTGTTCTGCGTTGTTATCTCCATTTTTTTTTTGCCTGTCATTCTCAAAAGATGATATCATGTCAGTAAGAGCAATAAATAAACTCATTTAAAGCATCGAAACAAAAATATAGTTCACTAAACATATTTTGCTGCAGTCATGATTTTTGTGAATATGTCGTTATATGCCCAGGCCTCAGCCTCTTCTGTAAAATCTAGTTCAGCACAACACATCACCAAGGGTGGCTACCCCCTGCAATACATGGTGGTGACTGTCCAAATTTATTATTCAACAAAGCCAGCAAGCAGTATTGTCAATGGTGCAGTTTTTTCATGCCAAGTTCACTGTACTATTTAAAGAACCATCAACAATCCTTCAAGCTTCAGAGAAAAATAAAAAATAAAACTTATACCAGACTTTTGAAAAAATATCTAGAACTTAATTTCATCTGTAGGTCATGAATTGTATTTTATAATGATGCCATCACTACTCCCCTGTTGACATTTTTGAAGCAATATAGCATCAACCCCAGCTTGAGGTGTCTGGCTATTTCAAGATGTGGATGCATCAAATTCCACTAACTCAGAATCATTCTTAGTGATGCCAGCAGAGTGCAGCAAAAGAAGCAGGTCATGCTGGACAGATTTTTCCACAAATGAAGGAATTTAAAGACATTGAGTCATGCAAAAAGCAGGGTTCATAGCAAATTTCTTCAAGCATTTTCCAGGCCTTTTTCCGGTCCAGAACGTAATTTTCAAGGATGGGAAACTCTAATACTTTCCTCATCTAATATTTTCTCAGATATAATTATCACATTTGCTGACCAGCAATCCGGAGCAATACCGGCCCCCATTACCAAGGGTGTTTGCAGATTTCTTTAAAAAGAACTTTTTTTTTTTTTTTTTTAAATTCATAAAAGATTGAAAAACAGTCATCTTTTTCAAGTTTTTAGTGAAATTTGTTCAACGTTGGCGCAAATAAAATGTTAGTGACCATGGATGGTAATGCATAAAATAAGCTTGATTGACGTACTGATTTAACAATTAACCACACGTATATCAACATAAAAGGCTAATAAAATTGTGAATTAAATGCAAAAAAAAAAAAAATTTTTCGTGTTTGTCTTTTTTGAATGTTTTTTGGGTCTAGTCTGTGGCATCTGACAATTGGCGTTTGTAAATTTTTGGGTAGTTTAGTACCTCTAGTTGGGAGTCTGAGCTGCTTTTTTTATTAACTGGGGTTGAAGTTTGTAGCTGTAGGGCCTCTGCAAGAGTCCTTTGTCTGGGATCGTTGATAATCCTTGACTGTATGGTGGTATAACTTGAAGCAGGGTATCAGGCATAGAGGTACATTGCAATCTGGGCAGTACATGCAAGTCTGGCTTCTGTTCCCTGCAGCCTTACACACTTTACAGTCTGGTTTGTACCTTGCCCCTTTCATATTTATCAATGAAGTGGTGCTCAGTAAGTCGTGTTGTTGTTTTGTGACCTGTGGTTTGGAATGTGTCACATTGCGTCGAAGAATAGCAGGTTCAATAAGTCATACTGACATCCTCATCATCGCTTTGATATTTTTTTTGTAGAGTTTGGCAGTGTTGTAGGTTATGTGCCCATTGACCAGAGGCAGTTTCAACTAAGAAATAATATAAAAATAGGATCTGTGTGGGTAGGGTAAGCTTGCACCTAGTTGGCTGAAGTTTCCACACCTCCCCATACTTTTGCTGTTTCATGAATTGTTCTGCACCTAAAGAATTTGTCTTCTAACTGTCTTGTTTATATTAGCATTGGAGTGAACAGTAGATATAAGGTTAAATCTTTTCGTATCATGCAAGGTGACTGTCTGCATGCCTTATCGTCCGTCCCGCACTAAACACAGGATTATTTGTCTTTTTTCAATTGATTGTATTTTTTTTCTTCAGTGCTTACAGAAAATGCTTCCTATTTTCCGCTACTGTTCCAAATGCACCAATCTGAATTTCAGGTCTTGAAATAAAGCTGAAGGCTGAATCAAAATTACCACAGAAGAGAATATGTCCCCTTGTTGCATATGAAATTTGAATTAAAACTATTGTGACTTTCACTGAAAAAAAAGAGTCCAAATAATCTCAGCTCTCAAGAGTTTTTTCCTTTGTCACAAATGATGGTCACATTCTGTAAGTCTCCTAGTAGTAATTAGTTTTTAAAAAAAAAAAAAATAATAACAAAAAAGGTAACACTAAAATAACCTTAATGAAGTAGGCCTAAGCTATGTAATAATATTAACCAATTCAAAACTTCCCTAAAAAACGCATACATAATATATCAAACAATATTTAAGCTAGAAACAAAAGGTAAAATAAATAGTAATTGGGAGGGTAATACTTATGAAAAGTGAAAATCTATTAAATATTTAACCGGAGCCCTTTACCCCCCCCCCCCCTCACCCCCCCCCCACCCCCCACCACCCCCAAAAAACACCCCACCCACCCCCACCCCCCACCCACCCCAACACCCACCCCCCACCACCCCCACCCCAAACCATACAACCCCCCCCCCCCCCCCCAAAACCAACCCCCACTCCCCCCCCCCCCCCCCCCCGCCCCCAAACAAAACAACCCCTCCAACACCACCCCCCCCCCCCCCACCCCCCCCCACAACTCCCCACCCGCCCCTCCCCCCCCCCCCCCACGCCCCCCCTCCCCCACCACCCCGCCCCCCCCCCACCCCCAACACACCCCCCACCCCCCCCCCCCCAACGCTAACACCTCCCCCCCACCCCCCACCCCATACCCCACACCCCCACCCCCCACCCTACCCATAACACTCCCACACCAAAAATCCTCAACCCCACCCCCCAACTCCGCCCCCCCACCCCCCGCACACCCCCAACAAAAAAAAACACACCCCCACCGAGCCCCACAACAACCACCCCACCACCGCAACACCGCCACCAACCACACCACCCCAACCCCCACCAACACTCCCCCAAATCCCCCCCACACACACAGCCCGACCCCGGACACCCCCGCCCCCCCCCACACTCCCGCCCAACCCAAACAACACCCCTCCTGCCCCCCCACCCCCCCACCCCCCTACGTCACACAAAACCGCCACCAACCCACGCACCCCTGCACTGCCAACCACACCACCACCTCCCCCACAACCCCAACTCCACCCCCCCCCTCAACCCCCCCCCCCCCCCCAACCCGCCCCCACCCCACGCAGAACC
>JAMPIV010011976.1:0-35820 GCA_024509875.1 Oreohelix idahoensis
GAACTATTTGACATCAAAAGTTCACCAGGACAGAAGAACTATTTGACATC
This sequence comes from Oreohelix idahoensis, assembly GCA_024509875.1. Lineage (NCBI taxonomy): Eukaryota > Metazoa > Mollusca > Gastropoda > Stylommatophora > Oreohelicidae > Oreohelix > Oreohelix idahoensis. The sequence goes on from JAMPIV010011976.1 coordinate 51, forward strand.
AAAAGTTCACAGGACAGAAGAACTATTTGACATCAAAAGTTCACCAGGACAGAAGAACTATTTGACATCAAAAGTTCACCAGTTCGGAATCAGCACACACACACAAAAACAAACTAAATGCAAGTTGAACAAGAGGTGAGTAAAGACGTTGTGGTTGTACAGGATATATGTGGTTGTACAGTATATGTGGTTGTACAGGATATATGTGGTTGTACAGTATATGTGGTTGTACAGGATATATGTGGTTGTACAGGATACATGTTGGGGAATAGCTAAAAGCATCACAAGGCAATCCCTGTTCTGGAATACCCAAGGTAAAAAAAAGGGAAAAAAACACATGAAGAAAAGAGCTGCAGACCGGACATGAAAAGGGTATCGGACACATGTACACAACTTGACAGAACTGCCCAAGCAAGATAGAGGGGCATGGAAAGGTCAAATGTATATAAAGTACCTTAATTAAACTAACACAGCTTATTTGTTGGTTCCTTATTTTCAGTCAATGCTACCTCTGAGAATCGATGGAGATTTATTTCGTTTATTTGTACAAGACAACTGGTTTGTTTTCTCAAAAAGTTCCCTTCTATTTGTCTTAACATTATGTGTTTGTTTTCTGCTGTGTGGATTCATAGCAAGTAAATACCTTCGTCCATTAACCAGATGATTCTTAAAAGTACACGAGACCCCTGCTATTCAGGAAGGTCATATGTTGGCCCAGAACACAGGTCAAGGCTACTTGAACGACCACGTGAGATAATAACGAGATATTTATACACGCGTCGCTGCTACATGCTATTTTGTTGTGTTATCGACTGCCTAGCTAAACGTAAGGAAAACTGTGCCGGGTGTACTTTGTGATGTATTATATATCATTAAAAGTAGATCCGACACAGTGCACAGTTGGCTTTATATTGTTAGGCTATTTGGCGCCCAGACAAACATCCAATTTAGGGACCCAAAGTAGTGTAAAAGTTTGACATATTTTTAACATGTTGTGTTTAGTTGTTATCGCGTTCATTTTGGTTTGTAGGGTAATAACAATCTAAAAATTATTGACGTATCTTACTTAATTTTCCGGTATAGTTTAACTTTTGGGGCTAGAAGTGTGGGGGAAGGAGCATATGTCAAACCATTCGCCGCGGGCATCGAATGCCCTAAGTCCGGCCCTGCACATATGAAACATGCACAAATATGCTAATACGGGAGCCGCGCTGGTGTAATGGTTACCACATTGAGCTGGCGATCAAGGTTCAAGGTTCAAGCCCGGGCGTAGCCATTTGAAAGAGTGTCATCGACCTGGATTTTGACTGAATAACCTGAACGGCTCCTGAGATAAACCCTCTTTGGATGGGATGGAGTGAAGCTCCTGACCGGGTTGGAAGTAAAGTCCACAGACTCCCCAGCCTCGCAATGACATATCATTGGGCCGAAGGGCTGAAAGCCTAAGTACCGCTGGTTAAGAAAAAAAAAAATACGCTAAACAAATTTATTGAAAAAAAGATAAAGGTAGTTCCATAGCAATACTGCCGTAGGGGGAGTGAAGTGTTAGAGAAATCACTATACTAGATCCAGCTTTATGAGGTGGGACGACCAGTCTCCTTGTATGCTGCCGTTGCAGCAACAGTCACAATGCCTTCGTCAGGGAAAGGAATTCATGCGAGAGCTTAGTGAGAAACATGAGAAAATCAATAAAAATGATTACCGTGAACTGTGGTGACTTTGCCCCATGGGGTGACTTTGCCTATTAAATACTGAAAATGCGAATGTGTTCATACTTGCATTTCTAGAGTTGTTTGCCTTGATTTTTCAACTCTTCATAAAGAAGACATGTTTGGTGGGATGTTTTTGGTTTTCCTTCCCTCCTAAGCGCTGAGACACGAAAGAAGCAGCCCTGGTGTTCTTGACATCGTTTTTTTTTGCTGATTTAGGTGAATTTGACTTCTATTTGAATGTGATACAGTTTATTTCCCTATGTACTTTATTCTTATGCATTTCGATGATAAAAAGGTTAATTATTTTTTTGGATAAGCTTTAGTCTCAAGTTTCTTAAATGCTTTCCTTCCACAGTCTGGTGCAAAGTCACCCCATTGATCTAGACTTAATGTGGTCTTAAACTTGCTTTTTCAATGTTGCATACTTTGGTGTTTATATATCTTTGTTTTGTTTTTTTCTTCAGATCACCATGCCCAGACATCACAAGAGAAAGCCTGGTAGCAGACACTATAGAGACTATTCTGAAGAAACCTTGCTTAAGGTTGTTGAAGAGTGTAACACAACACCTATAAAAGAAATCTCAAAAATCTACAACATACCATTGAGAACTCTGCGGAACAAGGTGAAGGGAGTCCACAAGAAGACACCTGGAGGACAGTCTGCTCTGTCAAGAGAGTTTGAGGAAACACTTGTAAATCACCTAACAACATGTGCCCGTTGAAAAAAAACCACGTTAAACTTCTGGTCAAAGGAATACTAGACAAAGGCAAAATTTCAGTTAAAAAATTCAAGAACAATACACCTGGAGATGACTGGGAGAGAGGATTTCTGAAGCGACACCAAGATGTTGTTTGTCAGAGGACATGTCAAAATATAAAGCGATCACGAGCTGAAATAAATCCCAAAGAAATTCAAGGCAACTTTGACAATTTAAAGCTGTCTTTAGAAGGTGTCCGTGCAAAGAACATACTTAATTATGATGAAACAAATCTTGCTGATGATCCAGGACAGAAAAAAATGTGTCTTCAAAAGGGGAGTTAAATACCCAGAGAGAGTAATGAACTATTCAAAAGGCAACATCTCCATCATGTTTGCTGGGACAGCTACAGGGGAACTACTTCCACCCTACATCTTATACAAGTCAGAGCACCTGTGGCATTCATGGTGTGAAGGTGGCCCACCAGGCACTAGGTTTGGGAGGAGCAAAAATGGGTGGATGGATGGTGCCAATTTTGAAGAATGGTTTCTGAGTGTTGTAGTGCCTTGGGCCAGGAGAAAACATGGTCGCAAAGTAATCATAGGGGACAATTTAAGTTTACACATCAGTGATATACAAGTGTGAAGAACTGAATATTGCTTTCATCCTGCTTCCTCCTAACTCCACAGACAAGTGCCAGCCACTTGATGTGTCTTTTTTTGCTCCTCTCAAAAAATTATGGAGAAAGCTGTTGGAGAGTTACAAGCAAAAACACCCATCTTCTGCATCACTAGACAAGAAAGTGTTTCCAGCAATGCTAAATAAATTAATTGAAGGGATGGGTATGAGATCAGCCAACAATTTGATTTCTGGGTTCAGAGCCTGTGGCATTCACCCCCTAGATGCAAACCAAGTGCTGAAAAAGCTGCCAAAGTCAACTGTCACTAGTGACACAAGCAAAGACCCACAAGGTGTTTCAGATGCTGTGCCAAACTATTTGCAGACTTTTAAATACTCGCCCAATTCAAATGGTTGCACAGGAACTGGCAGCAGGCATAAGAGGAAGAAAGTTTCTGTGCCACCAGGGAAATCGGTGAGTGCGGAAGACGTGCAGTCTGCTAAGTCTCAATCCTTGACATCTGCACCCACAGCGTCAGCTTCAGCACCTGTTCAGCATCAACCTTCAACATCATCTGCTCAAGCACTGCAGTTGCAACCTTCGGCATCTGTATCTTCCTCCTGGTCATCACCAACAATACCTCTTAAATCATCTAATCCTGGTGGAATTCTGACTTCATTTAAAAATAAAAACAAAGCTTATGTATCCACTCTGTATTTCAGCACCTTTGGGCTATATTTAGTGTTGGTTAATATGCTGTAAAGATGAAATGTAGGTGTTAAAGGCTGATTTTATATAAATGTTAAGGTGTTTGTAGGCCAGTAGTAATGTGAACGAGCCGCCTCTTAAGTGTGCATAGGCTCGGCAAGGTAAACAGTCCTGACCGTCGCTGTATGCGTTGAAGCGTGACATAAATAGCGAAGGTACAGCCTGGCCAATGTAAATATTAAATGTAGAATGTACACGAATGACCAGTAGCAGTATAAATATGGATCAGCTCAATACAGGCTGACATGAGCGGTACAGTCCTTGGTTGGACGCAACAATGCTGGCATTCGTGTAGCTTGTCTTAACGTGTTGTGTTGAGTAAATCTCAATGTTTTGTTTTGCGAATGCGTGTTGAAAGTTCGTGGAAGTAGAAAGTAGGCATCAAAATGGACGGCACACTCTATATCTAGACATGTAGCAATTCATAGAGTGGTGGAACAGCTCTGACGTTTACAGGACTGTATTTACGCCACAAGCGGCAGGTATGCCGACATTAATATCAACAGTCATTGAACAGGTCATGATATATTAATACAGTCATCATCCAGCTATGCATGAATCTAATAAAGCTGATCTCGTACAATGTTCTCAATCATCAGCTTCAGGGAAGATATATCCCATAGGTGAGTTTAACAAAACTCCACTCTGACGTCAGATATCAGATGTCTCCAACAGGCCGTCCAAAATGGCGGACTCACAGTTCAAATGGCCTCCGGGTGATTCTTCATCAAACAAGGGAAATCCCACCTTGTATAATTAGTATCGCCGCCATGCGGGTTACTAAACAATATATATATATATATATATACTTCGGGCATGCACCAGCCTAGTGCATAATCAGAATACATAGTGAGCTTCCTTTCTAGGATACTTGGTGGTACGTTTTCCCGCTCAGGGAAAGATCATAAACTATCGATAATACGAGTCATGAAGATTCTATCAATAAGGGAAACAGTTCAAAGAGTCAATTACCTTCTGTCCCTTCAGAATAAATATAACACACTCACATCGCCTCCAAGGCACTGAGAATACACATTAAATAATATACGACATCTTGTCGAACCACAGAGGACTTATCAAGAGACATCTTGACTCTCTTAAACACAGCCCAATACTCTCGTCGGTAATGGCTTCTTCAAAATCGCCACAAGTCACGAATGCGCACTGAGACGCAACCTTTTGAGCATCGCTCAAAGTAGATGGTTTGAAACCATATCAGGCAAAACTGACATCGGTTTTCAAAACAGACCACAGACATAACAGACAAGTTGTTGCTGTCATTTTCGACGGAGTCATCTGTCAAGTTATTTGCTTATGTTTGTATCATAAGTATAATTGTGTCTTTACCTGCGATGTCAGGTTGATTAGGGGTTGTCTTCCCTTGTTTATTCATTCATTGTGTTTGACCTGTAGGGTCAGAGGTTGACAGTTCGGCGTAGGCCTATGGGAAGGTTTTTTAAGCGGGAGTGAGATATACTTCCGGGAAGCCGGGAGGTCCTGTTTTTCTGAAGGGACCAAGAGTCCATTGTTTTTTCGGGGAGAATCTTCGAAGTAACTGCTATGGCAGTTTTCCCCAGTGAATCTCTGTGCGTCGGGATGACGACAGAATTCCTTGTGTAGTTCTGAGGATTCATTTACCAGGTAATACCGACCTTTATGCATTATTACGCTTTTCGGTGGCAGAACATGTAAAGGATTACCTAGGGTGAACAGCAGCTCACTGATCCGCCATTTCAGAACTTATATATATTTGTGCTCGAGGTAGCCATCCAAGACTGTTAGTCTTATATTGTCCAGAAATCCAGTGACGAAGATATATTGTGGGAGCCGCAGATTGGCGGAACTTCTATCTACAATAAGTATTACTGCAGGGTTGATGATAACCTATTTAACAGAAGTACACGGCCGACGTTAGGACGAGGCCTGTGCTTCCGGCTATTATACTACAGCCTGATATGTGCAATTGGCAGGGAGTGCCAAGTTGCACCTGTGTGTCAAGGTAACTAAGGCATCTGACGCGTTTAGTCAGAGACGCCAAGGGCGACGCTACGAACTGTCATTATTGAAGAACTTTGCTATTGACCATGCACGTCTATTCTGATGTTTACCTTTTTGAATGCCAAATGTATACCTATCGATGTCAGGTCAGCATGACCTTGTTACACTTACTGTTCCTGTTGATACTATGTGTGTTCCCGTCAATAAATGTCTTGAAACATGCCTGCAGTGTCAAAGCATCCTTGATTACTGCATGTGAGAGTATGGGTTGCAGGATCTACATCTATACGAGCCTAAACACATTCGCGCCTTCATTCGCACCCACACTCAATTCATCATACGCTCGCACTACACATCTAACAACATGTATACTGTCTTGGGCCAGTGATCACCTCAACAAGAAAAAAAAGACAGTTACATTTCTGGTGGACCAGTTACGTGGGCTCTTATGATACATTTCTTGTCGCCAATGTGGCCTAGAAACTTACATTTCTGATGGACCAGATCTGTGGGTTTAAAAAGAACAGAGCGAGCATTTGACATTATTGTTGACATTTATGGATCCAGAAATTTACATTCCTGGTTGGCTGTTACATGTATGATGTCTCCAGTTTTGTCGAGAAAGTTACAAGAAGGACAAGTACACATTACACTTCTGATCTGTGGGTCTAAGCTACACACGGGACAGCCGTAACACACAACGCTAATTCTACACTTGCAAGTTTTGGCTACAACAGGACAGATATAGGTCATCAACGGTTGACACAAATAAACAGTACGAGCATTTATATTATAATGCTACATAAAGCATAACAAGACAAGTACTGAAGTGAACTACTAGGCATTTGCTACGTGGACCATAACTGCATAGAAGGCGGGTTCCTATTGTAAACAATACTGCGGGTTGTGACACGTTTCATTCAACAACAGACTTTTCTAGGTCAGAGCATTCAAGCTACATTGTTGGAGGTCAAGTGTCTGTAAACAGTACGTGAAATTGTAAACATTCAATGTGCAAGCCCTAATTTGAGAAGGTCATAGTAACTTTGGTTCGTGAATACCACTTTATGTTACAGTGGATTTGACGTTCAGTGCGCGTTTGACATTTCGTTTCTGTGTTCGCAAGGAGCAAGAAATTTATTTTAGTTTCAGCTGTGACTGAACTTGTTCTGCAACACATTGAAATTGATTGCTATATGTTTATGTCACTTCTACTGTTTTTGGTGTATTTTTCTGCGGGTTTTTTCGGTTGGTGGGTCTTACGGTAAATATGCCACTTGATCGAGGCTTACTGTAAGCGGTCTGTAGGTGCAAATTTTCTTAATTTGGAAATTTGCTAGTGACAATTGGTCGCTATTGATGTTAGCTGTGATGTAATTGTACTTAACGTTGTTTTTGTAATATTTTGTCTGTTTTTCAGTTTTGATTGTCGATTTGTTTTGTTTGTATTCTGTAGGTCTCTCCTTTCTTGTGTATTTCTCTACACATTTTTGGTTAAAACAGTGTTGCCATTTGTATTGTTTTTGTATTTTTGTCTTTGTATTTTTTTTTTGGTTGTACTACATTACTGTCATGCACAGTCTACATACACATACTTGGTCATGTTTTGATATTATTGATAAGGTAGACTCTTCATATAGAGTTTGTTAAATAATATTATATAAGATATTTATACAAGTTCTTTATAAAAAAGACTTGTGCCCATAGTGAGTGGGATATAAGGGAATTTTTTTTTCCCACAGGTACTCAAGTGATTTTTTGGGTACATTATAAACAAGAGGAACATACAAAGTCTTTGTCTAAGACTAAGACAGTAAAATAAAGTGAAGTGAGTATACAAGTCTATCATTTCAGACTTGTCTCCCATTGAAGTGGGATAAGGTAATTTATTTAATTTTTTTTCAGGTTTCTGATCTCATTAGACAGAATGTCTACATTGGATTTCTTCATCCAGCAAGGGTTGACCCTTGGTAAGTCTGGTAAAGAATTGGAAGAATATTCATCTGCTCAATTCGCCATTGCATTAAAGTCAGAAGAAAAGAAACAAAAAGAGGAAATTAAATTGAAAGCAGAAGCTGAACTAAAGAAGCTAGAAGCTGAGAATAGAAGATTAGAACTTGAAGAAAGAAGGTATCAAAGAGAGGCTGAGGAGAGAAAAGCTCAAGCTGCTGCTGAGGAGAGGAAAGCTCAAGCTGCAGCTGATGAAAGAAAATTCCAGATGGAAATGGAAGACAAAAAAATTCAAGCTCAAGCTGCTGCAGAGGAAAAAAAACTTCAAGCTGCTGCAGAGGAAAAAAAACTTCAAGCTGCTGCTGAGGCTGAAATTAGAAAAATGGAACATGAGGAAAGAAAACAGAAGATGGAACTTGATGAAAAACTCGCAATTTTGGAGTTAGAGAAATTGAAATTGGCGAGTACGGGTGCTCAGCAAACAACTTCGAGTACGACAAAGGAGTTTGTTAGTAGGATTAAATTGCCTCATTTCAATCCTTTAAAGGATGACGTAGCAGATTATCTAGATAGATTCCAATTTTTGTGCGATACGCATAACATAAAAAAGGAAAAATATGTTGAACAACTGATGCCATTTTTTACAGGTGACACAGTGACTACTCTTATGACAATAGACGAACATGAGAGGACTAATTATGATGTTGTCAGGGCAGCATTGCTAAAAAAATACCAATTAAAACAAGAAGACTATCGTCTTCGTTTTAGGACAATGTTGCCAGAAAATGGAGTAGATTTCTCTGATTTTGTTACAAAGATACGTCGTACATTTACACGATGGGTTGAGTTGTCTCAGATTGAGAAAACATATGAAGGTCTAATGGACTTATTATTGCGAGATAAGGTTTTGTCATCTGTTAATGATTCTTTTCTTGCATTCCTTCATGAGCGTAAGCCTAAAAACTTAAAAGAAATGGAGGAATACTGTTGTCAGTATGCCACAGCACATCCCCATGCTACAGTTAGCAATTCTAAAGTGAAAGAAGGGTTGCCAGCTGCTTCGGCAACACCATATGGCCCTAATTTCAGAAAAAAATTTCAGGGGGCTCAACAAAATTGGAATAGGGGAAGTAATCAAAATTACACTCAGAAGCGGAGTAATCCAACACATGATGGTTCTTCGTCTATGCAGTGGAGACAAGATGGTAGTTCTCGTAATTTTAGTGGTAATAATTTGAGACACTTTCGTAAAGGCTATCAAAATAATAACTATTCAAATTTTCGAGGTAATCATTCTCGACGTCAAGATTATGACGATGGTGAATTTAGAAACCGGGATTCAAACCGGAATGATGATTACAATAGGCAATATGATAACAATTACAGGGGAAATGATAGTCGAAATAATTACAGGGGAAATGATAATCGAGGCAGACCTAGGTTTAACAAGAAAAGACCTTACCAACAGGCAAACTCTGCGCAACAAGAGTTTGATGGAGCCTATAATACAGTAAATGATAGTGGTAACTCTAGGGCTATCACTGGTTGTGCTTTCGATTTTGGGAGAGCAACTGAATGCCCCCAATGCTTAACATTGTTTGACTCATCAACTGTATCTACGCTAAGTTGTGGTCACCCTCTTCCTGCTCTGCCTGCTACAGTTGCGCATGATGGGAGAGGATCTCTCATCTTACATAAAGGTCTAATAAATGATAGGCTAGTCTCAGTACTTTTCGATTCGGGATGTACTACCGTCGGGGTTAAGGAGTCTCTGATAGATCCTTGCTGTGCCACTGGAAAAAAACAATCAAATGTGTTACATTTGGTGGTACTATGGAAAGCTATCCTACTGCTATTATTAGGATTGACACTCCTTTCTTCACAGGAGATGTCCATGCATGTCTTCTTCCTAATCCTATTGCGGATCTTATAATCGGTCGTATTCATGGGGTTAAAGAATGCACCCCGCAACAAATTTCTAGTTGGGAAGAAAAAAACATTCAAACGGTCAATGCAGTGGTGACAAGAGCTCAAGCTCTTAATCCCCCAACTTCATCTGATAATAGTAATGAAGTTGATAGCCAAGACGAGCACTTGGTGATTTCCCATGACTCGTTTGTTAAACGTCAAGGAGAGGATCCTTCTTTGAAGAAATACTTCCTTCTTGCAAAGAAAGGGGATCCCAATCAAAATACGAATCACAAATCGTATATTACTATGAAGAATGGTATATTGGTACGAATGGTACAACACTCGGACAAGTCTATGCACTCGCAAATTCTTGTGCCTAAGTGTATGAGAGCCTTAATTCTTCGGCATGCACACGATTCTCAGTGTGCTGGACACATGGGTTTTTTCCAGAACTAAAACTAGAGTCCTTGCGTCATTCTTTTGGCCATTCGTGAATAAAGACATCCGAATTTATTGCCGATCTTGCAAAATTTGTCAAGAGGTCAAGTCTAGAGGTCCGAGACATGCTGCTCCTATTCAGGCTGCAGATATTCCGATTCGGCCGTTTCAGAAAATGGCTATAGACATCATTGGTCCGTTCAAAATTAAGTCAGCCAGAGGACACCAATTTATCCTCACTTGCGTGGACATGTGCACGCGTTGGCCAGAGGCTATTCCTCTGAAGAGCATATCAACTGTCGATATCGCTGATGCTCTTTGGCTCGTATTTTCTCGTCTGGGATTCCCCGGGGAAATACTGTCGGATCACGGCACTCAGTTAATTTCGGACGTTATGTCTCAGGTAATGGCTACGCTAGACATTAAAAGGTCTCTCAGTAGTATTTATCATCCAATGTCCAATGGATTGGTAGAACGTCTTAACAGGACACTAAAGAACTTACTTGGCAAGATAACGGAGGATCATCCTGAAGATTGGGACAGGGTTTTACCTGCAGTCCTCTTTGCCTATAGAGAGGTTCCCAACGAGCATACAGGGTTTTCTCCTTTCGAACTTGTCTTTGGCGCGCAACCGCGCGGGCCAATGTCCTTGTTACACGATTTGATAACTTCCGATAATATTGACGATGATACACAATCGTCATATGAATATGTTATAGCTCTTAGAGAAAAGATTATCGAATCGTGCAGGTTAGCAACTTCATCTTCCGAATTTGCGAAAGAAAAAGCTAGGCGATTTGCTAATAAGAAAAGACGCCTACGTCAACTTTGTCCTGGAGACAAAGCATATGTCTTACTGCCCTCAAGAGAGAATAGACTTCTCATTTCTTGGAAGGGTCCATACACTATAGTCTCGAAAATTTCTGATGTCGACTATATTGTCGATGTGGATGGAAGGCATAAAAACCTTCCATATAAATATGCTAACAGAGTTTATTGAACGTCCAGACTATTTACAGCCTATTTTCCAGGCGACGGACGACTCTCCAGTTCAACATGGTCACATCTCATCCCTGTCTGTTATACAGGATGAGGAAACTATTTTTTTCTGACGTGAACTTACCTCTTCCTACGATTCCACTTACTTCAACGGAATCGTGGAGAGACGTTACAGTCTCTTCCAACTTGTCTTTTGAGGAACAACGTCAAGTATCCTCTACGTTACAATCATATCAGGATGTCCTTACCGACATTCCTGGACACACAGATGTCATAGAACATGACATCATACTTACTGATCGTAATCCGATCAGAGTAAGACCATACCCAATACCTATTCATTTTCAAGCACAAGTCGAGAAAGAATTGGATGAAATGATTCAACTACAAATAATTGAACCATCCACTTCAGCTTATTCTTCGTCAATAGTTATTGTTCGAAAGAAAGACAATAACATACGTCTTTGCGTTGATTATCGCAAATTAAATCAAGTTACGAAGTTCGATGCTGAACCTATGCCGTTATTAGATGATCTACTTATTAGACTTTCTAAAGCTAAATTCTTTACTAAACTAGACTTGTCGAAAGGTTATTGGCAAGTCCCACTGACGGAACACGCCAAACCTCTCACTGCTTTTTCGACACCTAGGGGTCTGTTTCAATGGAATTTTATGCCTTTCGGGCTTATGAACGCCCCAGCGACTTTCGTACGCATGATGCGACGAATTCTATCAGATCGTGCAGATGTCATTGCATATTTAGACGACATCTGTCTTTTCAGCGATACTTGGGAAGAACACTATGTGGGTCTGAAGGAATTGCTATCTACTCTACGTGAGCATAGTTTGACTGCTAAACCCTCTAAAGCTTTTGTTGGGTTTAGTGAAATTTCCTTCCTAGGTCATCGAGTTGGTCATGGTCTGTTGAAGACAGAGGACCAAAACATTTCAAAGATATTAAATATCTCGGTTCCGAAGACAAAAAAGGCAAGTGCGTAGTCTCTTGGGATTGATACAATTCTATGGAAGATTCATTGGGACTCTGTCCTCCATTATGGCACCACTTTCAACGTTATTGAAAAAAGGTTCTCCTAATATGGTGCGTTGGTCCCAAGAATGCCAATCTTCATTGGATCAGGTTAAGAATTTGTTCTCATCTCATCCTATCTTAAGACTACCGACGATTGATAAGACTTTTGTCCTTCGTAGTGATGCCTCTTCCACTGGCATTGGAGCGGCACTAATGCAGGAATATTCAGGAACTCTGCATCCTGTAATGTATATTTCTAGGAAGCTGAATGCGGCAGAAAGGAATTACTCGGTTTTTGGACCGTGAATTGTTGGCTATGGTTTGGTCCATTCTTAAGCTACAAAGGTTCCTTCTGGGCGCGCATTTCTTTATGGAAACCGACCAAAAAGCTCTTACGGCTATGCAAAGTAAGGATTTGAAGAGCTCGAGATCTACTCGTTATGCTATTGCTCTTCAGCCTTTCCATTTCACGGTGCGAGCTATCCGTGGTTCGGATAATGTGATGGCGGACATATTGTCTAGATGCCCACATGATTCCAGTTAAATCTTGTGTCCTAGTTTTTCCTGATATATTTTCAGACTTAGGTCTGTCCTTAATATCATAATATGTTGTAATACAAATGTATTTGGATGATGTTTAGATAATTTAACAAATTTCATTTTGTCCATCCATCAGCGATATGTTGCTAAAATAGCATTGACATTTGTATATTGCTATGATTATATTATTTAGTAATGTTTGATATATGATTGGTATTGCCAGCAACTTAGGTTTCTTGAATGGTATCCCTTAGTTTGTTTGGCTTAAAGGAAATATTTTCTCCTATGTTGGGAGATGATTTGTACCCTCTTCTATTGTACCTGATATTAGGTTCATTGTTTGCATGAGCACAGAAGTGATACTGGTGCTATCTTGCTCATGAACATATTAAAAAAAAAAAAAAATTGCAATTTTTTTTTTTTTACAGGGGGTGGTAGTAATGTTGCTGTCATTTTCGACGGAGTCATCTGTCAAGTTATTTGCTTATGTTTGTATCATAAGTATAATTGTGTCTTTACCTGCGATGTCAGGTTGATTAGGGGTTGTCTTCCCTTGTTTATTCATTCATTGTGTTTGACCTGTAGGGTCAGAGGTTGACAGTTCGGCGTAGGCCTATGGGAAGGTTTTTTAAGCGGGAGTGAGATATACTTCCGGGAAGCCGGGAGGTCCTGTTTTTCTGAAGGGACCAAGAGTCCATTGTTTTTTCGGGGAGAATCTTCGAAGTAACTGCTATGGCAGTTTTTCCCAGTGAATCTCTGTGCGTCGGGATGACGACAGAATTCCTTGTGTAGTTCTGAGGATTCATTTACCAGGTAATACCGACCTTTATGCATTATTACGCTTTTCGGTGGCAGAACATGTAAAGGATTACCTAGGGTGAACAGCAGCTCACTGATCCGCCATTTCAGAACTTATATATATTTGTGCTCGAGGTAGCCATCCAAGACTGTTAGTCTTATATTGTCCAGAAATCCAGTGACGAAGATATATTGTGGGAGCCGCAGATTGGCGGAACTTCTATCTACAATAAGTATTACTGCAGGGTTGATGATAACCTATTTAACAGAAGTACACGGCCGACGTTAGGACGAGGCCTGTGCTTCCGGCTATTATACTACAGCCTGATATGTGCAATTGGCAGGGAGTGCCAAGTTGCACCTGTGAGTCAAGGTAACTAAGGCATCTGACGCGTTTAGTCAGAGACGCCAAGGGCGACGCTACGAACTGTCATTATTGAAGAACTTTGCTATTGACCATGCACGTCTATTCTGATGTTTACCTTTTTGAATGCCAAATGTATACCTATCGATGTCAGGTCAGCATGACCTTGTTACACTGACTGTTCCTATTGATACTATGTGTGTTCCCGTCAATAAATGTCTTGAAACATGCCTGCAGTGTCAAAGCATCCTTGATTACTGCATGTGAGAGTATGGGTTGCAGGATCTACATCTATACGAGCCTAAACACATTCGCGCCTTCATTCGCACCCACACTCAATTCATCATACGCTCGCACTACACATCTAACAACATGTATACTGTCTTGGGCCAGTGATCACCTCAACAAGAAAAAAAGACAGTTACACAAGTGAAATCACTACCCTGTCAACAATCCTCCCAACAAAAACCTGGATTAATGCCCTCAGACTAGGAAATACAAAATAATATCCCCAGTTTTTAATCAGGCACTTTTACATGGAGAGGCTCAGCAAATTGACCGCTACAGTAGGCAAAGTCACCCCAGTTCACGGTACAACCCGTGAAAGCCAATACGTACCGCTGATCAGTGATCGTGCGAGGAATTGTTTGCTATTTTTTGTTCGTTTGTTTGTTATTTTTATTGTTTGTTTGTGTGGAAAGGGTAGGTCACACACACAATTTTGGTTTTGATTTACTCTATTTGGACAGTGGGTGGGGGGGGGGGGGGGTGGGGGGGGGGTGGTGGAGGGGGGGGGGGGGGGGGGGGGGGGGGGGGCGAGGGGGGGGGGGGGGGGGGGGGAGGGGGGAGTTAGGGGTTTACTATATTGTCTTGAATTTATTACACTATATGTCCTAATTATAACCATCAAGGGTTGAACGGGATACTTGGTTTTTGAAAAAATGCTCCAGTTGTATCTCATGAGCTTTACCTGTAGAATTTCTGGCTTTGCTTTTGTTTCAATCTGCATCTTGTATATTGTTGATGGCTTACGTTGCTATTTACACTTTATATCAGTTTTCCTTTTTTAATAAATTTTCACGTCTCATCAAACTCCATAATTCTCGCCGTTTGTGCGTCGGTCACATCTAATAGATGCAACTGTGGTTGAAAGTTAGACATTAATTGTATTGTTTCCCTTATATGTACTCTCCCGAAAATAGTAACACTCAACGAAGAAAAGCCGGCGAATTGTGCAACACAGTGGGTGACAGTGATATATGAATAAGATGCAAGTTTTTGATTGTAGAACCCAATTTCATTCCGGAAACGGATTTAACTCATCATTTTGTTAAAAATAACCTTAAAATTTAAGTTTGTGATTGTTTCTTCAAGACAAAATTTTAAAGTATTGCAGACCTATTGTTGGAGCTATTCGCGGGAAATGAAACGGTTTATTGGAGTATAGATACCATGATTTCCGATGATCCCAATGACGCAGTTGATTTCTCAACCAAGTTCCTTAACGAGCAGTGCCCATCAGGAATTCCACCGCATATGTTGAAATTAAACGTTGCTGCATGTATCATGCTATTGCGAAATCTGAACGCAAAAAAGCGGACTATTAAATGGCACATGTTTGGTCATAAAAGTCTTGCATCGGAATTCCATTGATGCAAAAATGATCACTGGCAGTAATAAGGGAGAACGAGTCTTAATTCCTCGCACTGACTTAGAACCGAGCGAGCGCAGTTTGCCATTTAGGATGCGACGTAGTCAATTCTTCACTATGAGATGCACGTTTTGCTTATGTTTTATGGAAAGCACGGTTTCTCCTTTGCTCAGTTTTTTGTTTTATATTCTTCCAATCTTGTTTTCTACAGTCTCCGGATGTCAGTTTTCTATATTAATTTCTGCTACCATGTGAGCCATTTTTCCCTATTCGTTTAGTGTTTGAAGATACCTGGTGCCAAATCTGGAGGTTCAAGGTGGTGAGTCAACGGTCCAGACTCCTTTCCGTTTTCTCTGTACTGCATCACAAACCTCACTAATGGAAAGTCTTCTCCAGACAAAGATGACTGGGTGGAATTAATTGCCTAGGATGATTGGTTAGAGTTTCTGTGGCGGAAGTTATTTAAAGAATAAGGAAGCTGTGCCCATGCCTAAAACCTCTTTAGTCACCTATGACATGCATGGTTGAGTACAGTACCACTATTTTTTTTACTCCTCTTTTGGGCCCCACTAACCCACAAGCACTGGCAACGTCATCATGTAATACACATAGCTATAGGGGCAAAGTCTTTTACAGACAGGGCGTATGATGTGCTGGTGTTGTGGGTAGTGGGTTTCCCCCCTTGCTTCACCCTAGGCCTAGTGAATTCTTGTTCATGAAAGGAGCGACCATTGCGGTGTTAGTCTCTTGGCCTAGCAAAACCTCTCATACCCCAAGATTGTTGTGCATGGTGAAGAGCCACACCCTCCTCGAGGTAGTCCTGGTAACTGAGGGTGCGAATCCTCAGGCTAAACACAACGGATCTAGAGGAGTAAACCTCGATAATAAAACCGGTGCACTACACCGTACACGCCCTCTGTGGGTGGGAAGGAGCCAGATGGATACTGAACAAGTCTTGGGAGTGGGAACGAGTGTGGACTGCTCCCTGAAGATCGGAACCCATCGTACAGGCACAGAGACTCAGGACGTGACGATTCTATTGCCTTCAACTCTTGGTCACATGCCTAGAGCCTCGGAGAACTCGGCGTAACCAGCAGGCAATTTGGTGGCGGGGAAAGAGCACTGTGAGCCCTACCTTGGCTACGTATCACAAGGAGACGCAGAAACACCCCCTTTATCTCCCCCAGAGCTGGCACAGTACACTTCTGGCTTCTACCCGGGGCGTTAGGAAATCCACAGGCACCCCAGCATCACAATGCCAAGAAGATGACAAAGTTGGAATTTACTAACTCAAACCTGACAGAGCAAGTCCTCCATCAGATGCGGCCGATGCTGGGCCCACTGGCGCGTGGACACGTCCCGATCCCCATCGAGACTTGCCCGTGGAGCCCACCCCGGCTCAAAAAAGCAGAGAAGGCCACTCTCCAAACCTCCGATGTCTTGCGGGCAGTGTTAGGATGTGCAAGAACATGGACAGGAAGACTCCACAACTTCCCCACTGAAGACACGCCCACGGCGACCGTTGCCTCAATTGGCTGTGTGTGGTGTACCCGGAAACGGGGCCTCCCAGTACTGAGGCACAGTTAAGTCCCCGATGTCACTTATCGGTGCAGAGTTGAGAGAGATGGCTGAGCATCACAATCCCCCCTGTGTTGCAGCATGGTGAGAACCCAGCATTGCACACTGAGCTTGGGGGGATCACTTGGGCACCAGACTTAATACTGGCTCTTGACTGGATGGCCGCATGCAGGAGATTTCTACAATGGAGGGTTGGCAGGTGGTGGGTATCTGGAAGTGGCTCTGTGCAGGACGTGAGGATTCCTTGGGAGAGCCTAGAACCATAGCACAGCATTGTGCAAGCTCTGCATAGTTGGAGAGCCCCCTGGATGACGGGGAATGCACAGTGTGCTACCCCACCTATCCCCAACTGCTAACTTAGAACCAGAAGTGGGGTCTTCTGTATGCGTGCCAGGCCAGGATAAAATGCCTGGGAAAGAGACTGGAGCTCAGAACTTCCTAACTCAAAGTTGCAGGATGGCAGAAAAGCCATGGGAAAGACAGGGCTATTTTGAAGATAACGCAACCATATTTTCACCATACGAGCTCGGACGCCGCCTCGGTAAACAAGGTCCGCGCAGAGCAGTGACACCCCCAGGCTGCTTGCAAATAGTCTACTACTGGGAACATAAACAGATTAGGGATGAGCCCACTCTCCCGTTGAACAGGTGCTAAAGTCATAGATACTGGGCCAGAAGGCGCACCGGAAACCACAGTATCACGCAACTCGCTTTTTTTTTTTCTATGGAGAGTACACCGTCAAATAAATCTCGTACTGGTGCTCGCCCTGTGGAGCTCCACCAGGCAGGTGCAGTGCTGGGCTCTGAGCCTCGACAGAGCCCACCCTCAGCTACTGGAGGACCCTCTAGACCGTCTTGTGGAGTCAGCAGACGGCGGAGGAGAACTACTGACCAAAACAAAACAGAAAAGAGAAACCCAGAGTGCCACTTGTCATGATGCACTGGAATGCAGAGGGAGTGAACAGCAAGCAGGCTGGATACAGCAAAAATACAGAGCTGGAAAACATCTTGTATGAGAAGCAAGTCAGTGTTTGCTGTATCCAAGAGACTCACTTGAAAGCAGATCAAACCTTTAAAATAAGGGGATATCAATGCTTCAGATCCGACAGAAAAGATAGACGAAAAGGAGGAGTACTTACTCTTGTAAGGAATAACATTCCTGCACACGAAAGGAAAACCTTCATGGATGGAGCAGAATATCAGCTGTTGCAGATAAAGGTAGACAAGATGGAAATAGAACTCCTGAACTATTACTGTCCGAACAACAAACCCCTGAGTCTCAGCTCTATACAGGTACCAGCCACCAACTTTATAGCAGTTGGAGACTTTAATAGCCACTCCCAGAGCTGGGGTTATAACCATCTGGATCACAGAGGTGAAGAGGTTGAAACTTGGCAAGATGATCACTCCCTAATCCTAGTCAATAATGCCACAGATACTCCTACCTTCTACTCCAGAGGATGGCACACAACTTCAACACCAGATCTTGCCTTCTCCACACCAGATATAGCTGGATCTATTAGTAGAGAAGTAGGAGACCAACTAGGGGGAAGCGACCATCGCCCAATCTTTCTTACTGTCCAGAGTGCAACTCTCAGTACAGGCCCAGGCATTACAAGATGGAACTACAAAAAAGCCAACTGGGGTTTATTCAGGCATCAGGTGAACACGCTGCTGTCTACCCTCAAGGTACAGAACAGAGACATTAATGAAGTGGTAAAAGACTTTAACAGATGCATACTACAAGCTGCAAAAGAAACCATTCCCAAAGGATGCCGGCGTAACTACATACCATACTGGTCCAGCACACTCCAAGAACGTCAGGAAGCTATGGACAGGGCTAGAAAGGACGCAGAGTCTCAGCCTTCACTTGAAACTCACAACAAATGGAAAAAGGCTGTAGCAGAGTTTCAGAGAACAAAGCTAGAAGAAAAACGGAAAAGCTGGAGAACTAAAACGGCATCGCTGAACCTTGAGAAAGACGGCAGGAAACTTTGGAGATTAGTCAAGTCTCTAAATGAAGAGCGTTCCTCACCTAGGCAGACTATCACATTGGATGAAGGTGGCAAACTTTTCAGAGGAAAACAAGATGCAGACTTGTTTGCTAGAAGATACAGTTCAGAAAGCAACTTACCCATTAACATAGATCATCAGAGAGAGATAAGAAAAGAAATACTGGCAACCATGGGACAGACAGATACTCCTGCCCCAATGAGGGAACCCATCACACTAGGAGAACTACAGAAGGCTATTTCCAAGCTTAAGTTTCAAAAGTCACCCGGCCCAGACAAAATCAGCAACGAAATACTAGTAAATCTGAGCTCAGCAGCAAAGACAAAACTGCTTGAGATATTCAACCACAGCTGGTTGAAAGGAACGGTACCCCAAGTATGGAGAGAAGCCATCACAATACCCATACTAAAGAAAGGGAAATGTAAGACCGAGGCTGCAAGTTACCGGCCAATCAGTCTCACAAGCTGTGTTGGGAAGACTATGGAGCGAATAGTCAACCACAGATTGAAATGGTATTTAGAGTCTGAGCAGATCCTGGTGCCGGAACAAGCTGGATTTAGAGAATGCTACAGTATAGAAGACCAAGTTACTTACTTGTCTCAAGCAATAGAAGATGCCTTCCAGGAGAAGAAAAAGTTTCCTAACGATCTGGGTTGACTTCAAGCAGGCCTTTGACAAGGTGTGGAAAGATGGCCTCATTGCAAAACTTAAGAGAAGTGGAATCCAAGGCAACATGATGAAATGGATCCAGTCATACTTGCATAACAGGAGAACTAGAGTCACTCTTGACGGTCTGCAGAGCAGAAAAGTGTTGCTCCATCAGGGGGTACCTCAAGGAGGAGTAATTTCCCCAACACTCTTCCTTGTTTACATCAATGACCTGGTGAAAGATCTCCCTGCAGGAGTTAAAGCTGCCTTATATGCAGATGACCTAGTACTCTGGTGCGCTGATGAAAATGTCACCACAGCAAATTATAGAATGCAGCGGGCAGCAGACATGCTAGTGTCATGGGCAGAGAAATGGCTTATCACAATAAACACAGACAAAACCTCCACAACACTGTTCTCCCTCGCCCCCAAGGACAAATCAGCTAACATACACCTAGGGACAATCGTGATCAAGGAAGAAAGCTACCCCACCTATCTTGGGGTGACATTTGACCAAAGGCTTACATGGAATAAGCATATTGAAAATGCAGAAGGAAAGGCCCGAAGACGACTAGGCATACTCAGAAAATTAGCAGGTACCAACTGGGGAGCAAATGAACGAAATCTAAAGAAGATTTATAATGGAGTAATAAGACCACACTTAGAGTTTAGCTCAGCAGCATGGTCATCAGCTGCTAACTCACATCTGCAGTCTTTGGACAAGGTGCAAAATCAAGCTCTCAGCAGGGTTCATAGCAAATTTCTTCAAGCATTTTCCAGGCTTTTTCCAGGTTTTTCCAGGTCCAGCACGTGATTTTCAAGGATGGGAAACTCTAATATTTTCCTCATCTAATTTACTCAGATATAATTATCACTTTGCTGATCAGCAATCCGGAGCATTACCGTCTCCCATTACCAAGGGTGTTTGCAGATTTCTTTAAAAAGAACTTTTTTTTTTTTTTAAATTCATAAAAGATTGAAAAACAGACATCTTTTCCAAGTTTTTAGTGAATTTGTTCAACATCAGTGCAATAAAATGTTAGTGACATGGATGGTAATGAATAAAATAAGCTTGACTGACGTATTGATTTAACGATTAACCACGTATATCAACATAAAAGGCTAATAAAATTGGAATAAAATGTTCAAAAAAAAACTGTATTTTTCGTGTTTGTCTTTTTTGAATGTATTCTGCGTCTGTGGCATCTGACAATGAGCGTTTGTAAATGTTTGAGTAGTTAACTACCTCTAGTTGGAGTCTGAGCTGCTTTTTTCATTAACTGGGGTTGAAGTTGTAGCTGTAGGCCTCTGCAAGAGTCTTTTTCAACGATCCACGTTGATAATCCTCGACTGTGTGGTATAACTTGAAGCAGGGTATCAGGCATAGAGGTACATGCAAGTCTGGCTTCTGTTCCCTGCAGCCTTACACACTTTACAGTCTGGTTTGTACCTTGCCCTTTCATATTTATCAATGAAGTGGTGCTCAGTAAGTCGTGTTGTTGTGACCTGTGGTTTTCAAGGTGTCACATTGCGTCGAAGAATAGCAGGTTCAATAAGAGTCATACTGACATCCTGATCTTCGCTTTGATCTTCTTTTGTAGAGTTGGCAGTGTTGTAGGTTATGTGCCCATTGACCAGGGCAGTTTCAACTAAGAAATAATATAAAAATAGGATCTGTGTGGGTAGGGGTAGCTTGCACCTAGTTGTCTGAAGTTTCCACACCTCCCATACTTTTGCTGTATTTTTCTGCAAGCATTGGCTTCTGAATTGTTCTGCCCTAAAGAATTTGTCTTTCTAACTGTCTTGTTTATATTATCATTGGAGTGAACAGTGGATATAAGGTTATATCTTTTCGTATCATGCCAGGTGACTGTCGGCATGCCTTATCTTCTGTCTCACAAAACACAGGATGATTTGTCTTTTTCAATTTGAGTTGTTTTTTCTTCAGTGCTACAGGAAAATGCTTCCTATTTTCCGCTACTGTTCCAAATGCACCAATCTGAATTTCAGGTCTTGAAATAAAGCTGAAGGCTGAATCAAAACTACCACAGAAGAGAATATGTCCCTTGTTGCTTATGAAATTTGAATTAAAACTATGGTGACTTTTCACTGAAAAAAAAGAGTCCAAATAATCTCAGCTCTCAAGAGTTTTTTTCCTTGGTCACATATGATGTCACATCTGTAGGTCTCCTAGTAGTGTTAGTTTAAAAAAAAAGGGAACACAAATAACTTATGAGTAGGCCTAAGCTATGTATATTTACCAATTCAAAATTCTAAACGCATACATAATACAGTCAAACAATATTTAACTAGAACAAAAGGTAATATATATAGTAATTGGGAGGGTAATACTTATGATAAGTGAAAATCTATTAAATATCTAACTGGAGACCTTTACACCCCCACCCCCACATCTTTACTATTTTTGTTGGGTTTTATTTCGTTTGTTTGTTTAGATTTAAAAAAAAATTTAATTAATTTTTTTTTAAATTTTAAATAACATAGGCCTATCCACAAAATTGCTGATTTTCATTTATCCTAATTACAGTTATTTGACGCCACTTTCGTGTATCGGCGGTTATTCATGTTATCTGAAATTGAAAACATGTAGGCCTAGGCCTATCGGCTATAGGATATGGAATCGCCATCAATTTCTATTCCTGACCATCTTAAACTGTCAAATATATTCCCGTATGCAGAGGTAAACCAAGAAATTTCATTCAAACGCTTGCTTATAGGCTAATTTTGGCCATGGTTAAAAATTAAAACTGTAAATAGGCCTACATTGTAAATACAGACGCAGGTACAGTAGGTCTATCTATATACTGGACTTATTTAAATAGGTTTTATAAATGAGATAAATGAATTTATTACTTACGACGAGTGCTAAAAATAAATCTGCGTTTACGTCGTTAACGCAAAGCGCCGAAAACTTCTGGAAATGGATTTAATGCGCAAAGGGAAGTAAAAATTGTATGGTAGCTTTGCGCAAAGGGAAGTAAAAATTGTACGGTAACTTTACAATTTTTACTTCCCTTTGCGCACTTCCATTTCCAGAAGTTTTCGGCAGTTTCGTTTTCGGCGCTTTGCGTTAATGGCGTAAACGCAGATTTATTTTAGACTCGTCGCGTCTGTTGTTGCGAAAAACACAATCAATAACAAAAAGATGGACACAAAGTAACGAACTTTCGATTTCGTATTATTTTTCAAGGTCCGATGCGGAAAATTCAAGGCTTTTAGCCATTTTTCCAGGCTTTTCAAGGCCTGGAAATTTTTTTTTCGTTTTCCAGGTTTTTCAAGGTTTTTCCAGGTCGCTACGAACCCTGTCTCAGGCTCATTTGAGCCATGAAAACTACACCAATAACAGAGATGCAGAAGGTTGCCTGGATTAACAGACATTGTCCCATAGAAGAGACACAAAAACCATGATCCAGATGGAAAAAGTACAACAGTATGCCAATGCACCCAATGAAGGCAAGACTAGATGATCTGGCATTGGGACGTCTAAAGCGTAGCAGCTTTGTGCATCGGGGGAAAAGACTTATAAGACAGCATCAAGAAGACCTATCCATGAAGACAACACCACTGAAGCCCACCCTGTACCATGGGAGCAGGCCAGCAGTGCCCTCCAAATTAATACATCAGTCAGTGGTCTCACAAGTGGATGTGAGTATAATGATCTGCAAAAACGAACTGCTACATTGAGTATGATCCAAGAAAGCTATCCCGATCAATCATGGATACATGCCTATACAGATGGATCAGCAACTAATGCTGTTAGGAATGGAGGTGCCGGTATCTTTATCTCATATCCTGACAACCACTATGAGACTAGGCACATTCCCACTGGAAAATTCTGTTCCAACTATACAGCTGAGGTTCAAGCTCTAGAGCACGCTGCAAATATAATTTATAACACCAACTCTGACTGCCACCAGGTAGTCATCCTCACAGATGCACTGTCTGTCCTGCAAGCTCTCAAGGGTGGTAAACTCCCGCATCTGGAAATGAACTAAACAAGGTAGCTGCCAAAAAGAGAACCATACTTCAGTGGGTACCATCTCATTGTGGTGTACCCGGAAATGAAAAGGCAGATAAACTTGCAAAAAGGGAGGAGAATGTGAACAAGAAGATAATGAAGTCACATACTTTGAGAAAAAGAGAGTTATCCAGACTATCAGAAGAGAACAGAACCAACCCAAAGACGACTATCACACTCTCGACCGGCAGGGACAGATAACTATTTTTCGACTCAGGACAGGGCATAACAAACTGAATAAACACATGCACAAGCTACGATTGTCTGCTTCACCACTGTGCACATGTGGATTAAACGAACAAACTGCTGTGGCATGTTCTACAAGCGGACTGTCGCCTCTGTATGACCAGTTAAGAAAGATATACTGGCCCAATGACTCAACATTAAACTCAAAGCTATATGGAGTTAAAGAGGAACTTCAATCAACATTCGAATTCATCATGAGAACTCGTCTGACGGTGTAATCATCAAAGATGCGCTCGCAAGAAGAAGAAGACATAGCTATAGAAACCACTGTAAAAGAGCACATGCTTCCTGCGACAGTCCCCAGCTGCAATTGGGGCCCCATGATCTGATGGAACAAAAAAGGAAAATGAAGGAAGGACAGCCAGCTCATTAGCTGCCTCTTATAACATGACTGAGGCAAACAACAGTTCTATTCTATTTTCATTTTCTCAGAGATCCCAAGGGAGAGGAATACAGTAATGCAGGAAACTAAAAATGCAGCTAATTAGAGCCATCAGAGGATGTAAGGAGAAGCAGTTTCATGTGACCGACATCACGACAGACTGACACATGACTAAATATAATTAAACTGATGACAATCGTTTACACTGATAAAGGGGTGCCTGTAAAATACATACAGACCATCCTGCTGGCTACATAAACAAGACAACACAGAAATGTAAATATGCAAACATTTTTGTTTTAATCACATTATTGTTCTTGGCTGCATCTAGTTCTTTATTCAAGACAGAAAGGTAAGGTACAAATGGTATCACACGTTTTCTAACCAGTCTGACAGCTGGAAGGATATGTTATTAGCTTATCTCTCAAATATTTAACAACACATAATGTCATGACTACCTGTGACCTGCAGCAAAATTTGATACTGCTGTTACAAGAAACTATCTTCTTGTCGGAATGTATTCAAAATCATATGTAAATCCACAATAATGTAACAAAAGATCACATTAAAAGTTGTAAATTCTTACAAAAGTTGTAGTTATTCTTTGTGAAGTAGAGAGATCAGCTTATCACTAAAGTATCATCTTTGTGAAGTATAAAGATCACTTTATCACTGAAGTATAGTCTTTGTAAAGTAAAGAGATCACTTTGGTTTGGTTTTAAGGACTATCTTCATTGCACACGGATTACCTCATCAGTGCTCCGATCTCCTCACTTAGATCACACAAGGACAATCTCAGCACAGTGCATGAACTCCGTAGCACCGGCAAGAATCCCAATGTGTGTATATAGGAATCACACATTCTATAAATATATTTGTTGTGGGTAGGTTTCTAATTTTTAAATTTTGCCAGGGCAGCAGCCTAACAGCTTACTCTTTACGATTTCCAACTGCCGTGGGGTTTTTAACGTGCGCAACTTGTACACGGGACTTCCTATTTTTTCGCCCTTATCCGAGAAGGCTAATGCACCCGATCTCACTACCCAGGAGACCAGGGGAAGTACAACATCATTAATTTTGACCACTGGTTCTGAAATAAAAAATTTTTTTCCATAAATTATATTCCCCTCAACTGGGCCAAATCAAACCCGCTGTACCTCTAGAACAACGAGGCGAAATGCCGTACCTCTTAGCCACTTCGACCCCTTAAAGATAAAAGAGATCACTTTATCACTGAAGTATGGTCTTGGTGAAGTAGAGAGATCAGCTTATCACTGAAGTATACTGTTTTTGTGAAGTATAAAGAGATCAGTTTTATCACTGAAGTATAGTCTTTGTGAAGTAAAGAGATCAGTTTTATCACTGAAGTATAGTCTTTGTGAAGTAAAGAGATCAGTTTATCACTGAAGTATACGTCTTTGTGAAGTAAAGAGATCAGTTTATCACTGAAGTAAGTCTTTGTGAAGTAAAAGAGAATCAGTTTATCACTGAAGTATAGTCTTTGTGAAGTAAAGAGATCAGTTTATCACTGAAGTATAGTCTGTAGTGTGAAGTAAAGATAAACCAGCTTCTGACTTTTTACTCCTGCTTACCTCATTCTTGATATTTACAAAAAACTACACTACGCACTATTTTGTCAATCATGAAAGCCATGTGTCTTATAAAAAGGCTTTTTTTATGCTGTTGGAGGACCTTCTGTGTCACCATATATTGCAGATTATAATGGGCTCATTGTGACCGGTGTAAATCCTAGTATGTAGATCTTTCAGCCTACTTCTGTAAATTATGCGTCCAGGGATCCAAGACTTTTCCTGAAATTGCATCATCAACTTGTTTATTTCTTTATCCACTGTCTGCTCAGTCTCTTCACATAATTACCATATTTCTAGACTTATAAGATGCCCCCCCCCCCCCCGTCTAAAATAAATGGCTATCATAAACAAGCATGTTGTTATATTTTGTGTCGCTGATGAATTTAGAGTTTTTTTTAATGTTTTAATATACAAAAATTTGTTTAGTATACAAATATATCATACATTTTTTAAAACTCTTGCTACAATGTTAAAAATGTTCAAATAAATTGGGTTACAGGTAAATCTAACTTTGGGAATAAGAGCATGCTTGATCTGGATATACAAGCAATAAAATGCTTTTGTTTAAGGATACAAGAAAAAATTATATGTACAGTATAATAAATAAGTTCTTTAATGTAGTTATTAATTTTAAAAAAAAAAAGAAAGAAATCTTGTGAAATTAGCGGTGCATCTTATATCATGGTGCAGTTGTTTAAACGCAGGAAATGTGATACATATTTTCTTGTGTTTCCTAATGACGTATTGAATGTCTTTTCCATGTGGGTGTCTCCTATATTCTTTCATCCTCATCTCAACCCACAACCCGTCATGGGTCGTAGGGGTGCCATGGTGGAAGCATCAGCAGACAGGGTCCTCCACTGCTCTCTATTCTCAGCAATGCGTACAAGTGTGGGAAAACCATGTCCTGCCCATTCTTTGATGTTATCAGCCCAGGATTTTCTTTGCCTTCCTCTTCTCCGTTTACCTTCGAATTTTCCCTGGAGGATCGTTTTTCGAAAGGGAGTCATGACGAGTTACATGCCCAAACCAGGCAAGCTTTCGACGTTTCACTATTGACAAAAGTGGTTCTTGGTGGCCTGCATAGGTGTTTATCTTCTCTCTAACATAGACATTTGTTTTTGTGCTCTTTATAGCAAATGCGCAAAATTCTTCTATAACATTTATGCTCGAAAGCCTGAATCCTTCGCTCCGTATCTGCAGTGAGTGTCCAGCCCTCACACCCATACAAGAGAATAGATAATACAAGTGATTTGTATAATTTGATCTTCACAGGAAAACTGATGTTACTTTTCCAGATCACATCAGTTTTCCTGTGAAGATCAAATTATACAAATCACTTGTATTATCTATTCTCTTGTATGGGTGTGAGGGCTGGACACTCACTGCAGATACGGAGCGAAGGATTCAGGCTTTCGAGCATAAATGTTATAGAAGAATTTTGCGCATTTGCTATAAAGAGCACAAAACAAATGTCTATGTTAGAGACAAGATAAACACCTATGCAGGCCACCAAGAACCACTTTTGTCAATAGTGAAACTTCGAAAGCTTGCCTGGTTTGGGCATGTAACTCGTCATGACTCCCTTTCGAAAACGATCCTCCAGGGAACAGTCGAAGGTAAACGGAGAAGAGTAAGGCAAAGAAAATCCTGGGCTGATAACATCAAAGAATGGGCAGACACGGTTTTTTCCACACTTGTTACGCATTGCTTGAGAATAGAGAGCAGTGGAGGACCCTGTCTGCTGATGCTTCGCCACCATCGGCCACCCTACGACCCCATGACGGGTTGTGGGGTCTGAGATGATGATGAAAGAATATAGAGGAGACACCACATGCTGAAAAGACATCAATATCGTCATTAGGAACACAAGAAAAAATATATATCACATTTCCTGCCGTTTAAGACTGCACCATGATATAAGATGCACCGCTAATTTCACAAGATTTCTTTCTTTTTTTTTTTAAAATTAATAATACATTAAAGAACTTATTTATTATACTGTACATATAATTTTTCTTGTATCCTTAAACAAAAGCATTTTATTGCTTGTATATCCAGATCAAGCATGCTACTCTTATTCCCAAAGTTAGATTTACCTGTAATTTATTTGAACATTTTTTTAACATTGTAGCAAGAGTTTTAAAAAAATGTATGATATATTTGTATACTAAACAAAATTTTTGTATATTAAAACATTAAAAAAAACTCTAAATTCATCAGCGACAACAAAATATAACAACATGCTTGTTTATGATAGCCATTTATTTTAGACGGGGGGGGGGGGGGCATCTTATAAGTCTAGAAATATGGTAATTATGTGAAGAGACTGAGCAGACAGTGGATAAAGAAATAAAACAAGTTTGATGATGCAATTTTCAGGAAAAGTCTTGGATCCCTGGACCGCATAATTTTACAGAAGTAGGCTGAAAGATCTACATACTAGGATTTACACCGGTCACAGAGCCCATTATAATCTGCAATATATGGTGACACAGAAGGTCCAACAACAGCTAAAAATAGCCTTTTTATAAGGACACATGGAGCATGATTGACAAAATAGTGCGTTAGTGTAGTTTTTTGTAAATATCCAGAATTGAGGTAAGCAGGAGTAAAAAGTCAGAAGCTGGTCTCTTTACTTCACAAAAGACTATACTTCAGTGATAAAACTGATCTCTTTACTTCACAAAGACTATACTTCAGTGATAAACTGATCTCTTTACTTCACAAAGACTATACTTCAGTGATAAACTGAGATCTCTTTACTTCCACAAAGACTATACTTCAGTGATAAACTGATCTCTTTACTTCACAAAGACTATACTTCATGATAAACTGATCTCTTTACTTCACAAAGACTATACTTCAGTGATAAAACTGATCTCTTTATACTTCACAAACAGTATACTTCATGATAAGCTGATCTCTCTACTTCACAAAAGACCATACTTCAGTGATAAAGTGATCTCTTTATCTTTAAGGGGTCGGAGTGGCTAAGAGGTACGGCATCCGCCTCGTGTTCTAGAGGTACCGGGTTTGATTCCCAGTTGAGGGAATATAATTTATGGAAATTTATTTTCAGAACCAGTGGTCTTAATGATGTTATACTCCCTCCCCCTTGGTCTCCTGGGTAGTGAGATCGGATGCCTAGCCTTCTCGGATAAGGGCGAAAAAATAAGAGGTCCCGTGTGCAAGTTGCGCACGTTAAAAATCCCACAGCAGTTTGAAATCGTAAATAGAGTAGGCCTATCAGGCCGCTGCCCTGGCAAAATTTAAAAAAATTAGAAACCTACCCACCATAAAAATATGTATAATATGTATGATTCCTATATAGACACACTGGGATTCTTGCCGGTGCTACGGAATTCGTGCTCAATGATGAGATCCTCTTTATGTGATCTAAGTGAGGAGATCGGAGCACTGATGAGGTAATCCGTGTGCAATGAAGATAGTCCTTAAAACCAAACCAAAGTGATCTCTTTACTTTACAAAGACTATACTTCAGTGATAAAGTGATCTTTATACTTCACAAAGATGATACTTTAGTGATAAGCTGATCTCTCTACTTCACAAAGAATAACTACAACTTTTGTAAGAATTTAACAACTTTTTAATGTGATCTTTTGTTACATTATTGTGGATTTACATATGATTTTGAATACATTCCGACAAGAAGATAGTTTCTTGTAACAGCAGTATCAAATTTTGCTGCAGGTCACAGACATTATGTGTTTGTTAAATATTTGAGATAAGCTAAATAACTTATATCCTTCCAGCTGTCAGACTGGTAGAAACGTGTGATACCATTTGTACCTTACCTTAGACTTGAATAAATGATCTAGATGCAGCCAAGAACAATAATGTGATTAAAACAAAAATGTTTGCATAATTTACATTTCTGTGTTTGTCTTGTTTATGTAGCCAGCAGGATGGTCTGAATGTATTTACAGGCACCCTTTTATCAGTGTAAACGATGTCATCAGTTTAATTATATTTAGTCATGTGTTCAGTCTGTCGTGATGTCGGGTCACATGAAACTGCTTTCTCCTACATCCTCTGATGGCTCTAATTAGCTGCATTTTTAGTTTTTTCCTGCATTACTGTATTCCTCTCCCTTGGGATCTCTGAGAAAATGAAGATAGAATAGAACTGTTGTTTGCCTCAGTCCATGTTTATAAGAGGCAGCTAATGAGCTGGCTGTCCTTCCTTCATTTCCTTTTTTGTTCCATCAGATCATGGGGCCCCCAATTGCAGCTGGGGACTGTCGCAGGAAGCATGTGCTCTTTTACAGTGGTTTTCTATAGCTATGTCTTTCTTCTTCTTCTTGCGATCGCATCTTTGATGATTACACCGTCAGACGATTTCTCATGATGAATTCGACTGTTGTTTGAAGTTCCTCTTTAACTCCATATAGCTTTGAGTTTAATGTTGAGTCATTGGGCCAGTATATCTTTCTTAACTGGTCATACAGAGGACAGTCCTGTAGAACATGCTCAGCAGTTTGTTCGTTTAATCCACATGTGCACAGTGGTGAAGCAGACAATCGTAGCTTGTGCATGTGTTTATTCAGTTTGTCATGCCCTGTCCTGAGTCGAAAAATAGTTATCTGTCCCTGCCGGTCGAGAGTGTGATAGTCGTCTTTGGGTTGGTTCTGTTCTCTTCTGATAGTCTGGATAGCTCTCTTTTTCTCAAAGTATGTGACTTCATTATCGTCTTGTTCACATTCGCCTCCCTTTTTTGCAAGTTTATCTGCCTTTTCATTTCCGGGTACACCACAATGAGATGGTACCCACTGAAGTATGGTTCTCTTTTTGGCAGCTACCTTGTTTAGTTCATTTCTCAGATGCGGGAGTTTACCACCCTTGAGAGCTTGCAGGACAGACAGTGCATCTGTGAGGATGACTACCTGGTGGCAGTCAGAGATGGTGTTATAAATCATATTTGCAGCTTGCTCTAGAGCTTGAACCTCAGCTGTATAGTTGGAACAGAATTTACCAGTGGGAATGTGCCTAGTCTCATAGTGGTTGTCAGGATATGAGATAAAGATACCGGCACCTCTATTCCTAACAGCATTAGTTGCTGATCCATCTGTATAGGCATGTATCCATGATTGATCGGGATAGCTTTCTTGGATCATACTCAATGTAGCAGTTCGTTTTTGCAGATCATTATACTCACATCCACTTGTGAGACCACTGACTGATGTATTAATTTGGAGGGCACTGCTGGCCTGCTCCCATGGTACAGGGTGGGCTTCAGTGGTGTTGTCTTCATGGATAGGTCTTCTTGATGCTGTCTTATAAGTTTTTCCCCCGATGCACAAAGCTGCTACGCTTTAGACGTCCCAATGCCAGATCATCTAGTCTTGCCTTCATTGGGTGCATTGGCATACTGTTGTACTTTTCCATCTGGATCATGGTTTTTGTGTCTCTTCTATGGGACAATGTCTGTAATCCAGCAACCTTCTGCATCTCTGTTATTGGTGTAGTTTTCATGGCTCCTGTAATGAGCCTGAGACAGGGTTCGTAGCGACCTGGAAAAACCTTGAAAAACCTGGAAAACGAAAAAAAAATTTCCAGGCCTTGAAAAGCCTGGAAAAATGGCTAAAAGCCTTGAATTTTCCGCATCGGACCTTGAAAAATAATACGAAATCGAAAGTTCGTTACTTTGTGTCCATCTTTTTGTTATTGATTGTGTTTTTCGCAACAACAGACGCGACGAGTCTAAAAATAAATCTGCGTTTACGCCATTAACGCAAAGCGCCGAAAACGAAACTGCCGAAAACTTCTGGAAATGGAAGTGCGCAAAGGGAAGTAAAAATTGTAAAGTTACCGTACAATTTTTACTTCCCTTTGCGCAAAGCTACCATACAATTTTTACTTCCCTTTGCGCATTAAATCCATTTCCAGAAGTTTTCGGCGCTTTGCGTTAACGACGTAAACGCAGATTTATTTTTAGCACTCGTCGTAAGTAATAAATTCATTTATCTCATTTATAAAACCTATTTAAATAAGTCCAGTATATAGATAGACCTACTGTACCTGCGTCTGTATTTACAATGTAGGCCTATTTACAGTTTTAATTTTTAACCATGGCCAAAATTAGCCTATAAGCAAGCGTTTGAATGAAATTTCTTGGTTTACCTCTGCATACGGGAATATATTTGACAGTTTAAGATGGTCAGGAATAGAAATTGATGGCGATTCCATATCCTATAGCCTACCCTGTTATCAGACCATGTTATTTAAAATTTAAAAAAAAATTAATTAAATTTTTTTTTAAATCTAAACAAACAAACGAAATAAAACCCAACAAAAATAGTAAAGATGTGGGGGTGGGGGTGTAAAGGTCTCCAGTTAGATATTTAATAGATTTTCACTTATCATAAGTATTACCCTCCCAATTACTATATATATTACCTTTTGTTCTAGTTAAATATTGTTTGACTGTATTATGTATGCGTTTAGAATTTTGAATTGGTAAATATACATAGCTTAGGCCTACTCATAAGTTATTTGTGTTCCCTTTTTTTTTAAACTAACACTACTAGGAGACCTACAGATGTGACATCATATGTGACCAAGGAAAAAAACTCTTGAGAGCTGAGATTATTTGGACTCTTTTTTTTTTCAGTGAAAAGTCACCATAGTTTTAATTCAAATTTCATAAGCAACAAGGGACATATTCTCTTCTGTGGTAGTTTTGATTCAGCCTTCAGCTTTATTTCAAGACCTGAAATTCAGATTGGTGCATTTGGAACAGTAGCGGAAAATAGGAAGCATTTTCCTGTAGCACTGAAGAAAAAACAACTCAAATTGAAAAAGACAAATCATCCTGTGTTTTGTGAGACAGAAGATAAGGCATGCCGACAGTCACCTGGCATGATACGAAAAGATATAACCTTATATCCACTGTTCACTCCAATGATAATATAAACAAGACAGTTAGAAAGACAAATTCTTTAGGGCAGAACAATTCAGAAGCCAATGCTTGCAGAAAAATACAGCAAAAGTATGGGAGGTGTGGAAACTTCAGACAACTAGGTGCAAGCTACCCCTACCCACACAGATCCTATTTTTATATTATTTCTTAGTTGAAACTGCCCTGGTCAATGGGCACATAACCTACAACACTGCCAACTCTACAAAAGAAGATCAAAGCAAAGATCAGGATGTCAGTATGACTCTTATTGAACCTGCTATTCTTCGACGCAATGTGACACCTTGAAAACCACAGGTCACAACAACACGACTTACTGAGCACCACTTCATTGATAAATATGAAAGGGCAAGGTACAAACCAGACTGTAAAGTGTGTAAGGCTGCAGGGAACAGAAGCCAGACTTGCATGTACCTCTATGCCTGATACCCTGCTTCAAGTTATACCACACAGTCGAGGATTATCAACGTGGATCGTTGAAAAAGACTCTTGCAGAGGCCTACAGCTACAACTTCAACCCCAGTTAATGAAAAAAGCAGCTCAGACTCCAACTAGAGGTAGTTAACTACTCAAACATTTACAAACGCTCATTGTCAGATGCCACAGACGCAGAATACATTCAAAAAAGACAAACACGAAAAATACAGTTTTTTTTGAACATTTTATTCCAATTTTATTAGCCTTTTATGTTGATATACGTGGTTAATCGTTAAATCAATACGTCAGTCAAGCTTATTTTATTCATTACCATCCATGTCACTAACATTTTATTGCACTGATGTTGAACAAATTCACTAAAAACTTGGAAAAGATGTCTGTTTTTCAATCTTTTATGAATTTTAAAAAAAAAAAAAGTTCTTTTTAAAGAAATCTGCAAACACCCTTGGTAATGGGAGACGGTAATGCTCCGGATTGCTGATCAGCAAAGTGATAATTATATCTGAGTAAATTAGATGAGGAAAATATTAGAGTTTCCCATCCTTGAAAATCACGTGCTGGACCTGGAAAAACCTGGAAAAAGCCTGGAAAATGCTTGAAGAAATTTGCTATGAACCCGTGACATTTTCATCAGCGCACCAGAGTACTAGGTCATCTGCATATAAGGCAGCTTTAACTCCTGCAGGGAGATCTTTCACCAGGTCATTGATGTAAACAAGGAAGAGTGTTGGGGAAATTACTCCTCCTTGAGGTACCCCCTGATGGAGCAACACTTTTCTGCTCTGCAGACCGTCAAGAGTGACTCTAGTTCTCCTGTTATGCAAGTATGACTGGATCCATTTCATCATGTTTGCCTTGGATTCCACTTCTCTTAAGTTTTTTGCAATGAGGCCATCTTTCCACACCTTGTCAAAGGCCTGCTTGAAGTCAAGGCTTGACTATTCGTCTTTAGAATTCGGAGCATCTCTGCCAACACAGCTCCACTGTGAGACTGATTGCCGGTCATTTGCAGCCTCCGTTCCCTTACATTTCACCTTGCTTTAGTATGGGTATCTGTGATGCGCGAACATTCTCTACCATCAACTTGGCGTCACAAGGAACTTTCCTTCACCAGTCTGTCGTGTAGACGTCATATGACACGCTTTTTTGTCTTTGCTGGCGTAAGAGACTCCGTCGCATTCTACTATAGTCTTATTTCGTTAGCTGACTTTAATGTCTGGGCCGGGGTGACTTTATTGAAAACTTAAGCGTCTTGGACCACACTACGCCTTCACCGTACTTCTCCTAGTGTTGAAATGGTGAGCGTATCTTTCCCTCATTTCGGCGGTAGGAGCAAGCGCGAGAGTAATCTGATCTCCTGTCCGATGCGCTTTTGCTCCACGTTACTTCTCTATATCTCCTCTTATCTTCTCTCTCCATAGCGATAGAATCTATGCGCTTAAACAATGCGGCGTAATTGCGCTTATCTGCGCGAGCGAACTGCGACTCATCTCTCTAGCGCCAACGAAGTCTGTCATCTTGCGTTTTCTCCTCACTCTCGAACAAGCTTCTCTCTCTGCGCCAACCTTACTCACTCCCAACTGATGCGATCCTCAAGCGTCTCCTGCCATCACAGTGTCGACAGGCAGAGAGATCGCGACTCATCCTCATTCTCTATATAAGATAGACTTTTGAGACATAAACACTCCAAAGTTTTTCTCCCTGCAGTCTTTCTCTTCATGGTCGATCAGCGATGCCTGTTTTCAGTCTTATCCTCCAGCTTTTCGTATTTTACTTCTACCGCTTCTCTGATCACCTCACTGAACTCACACCAGCTACACGCCTTCTACTTCACATTTGTATGAATCGAGTTACTCTTCAACACTCAAACAAACACTCAAGTGATCTAGTGCATGCAGACTTCCTGCCGTCCCTCTCATTCTAGCCCGTCCATACGCATCCTGAAAGCGTATCTTGGAGTGAGTGCTGAGCGACACCCAGTTATGACGTAAATTCGATCTCATCTAACGCCCGTACACCTTAAATGGGCAATGCGGTTCTCATTCCTTTTGCGCAGGCTAAATGCTAAGAGTAATGCCATCTTGTTACAACAAGTCTTTCTACCACTATCTTTTTAGATTAATGTCCTCACTATGTTGCACTGTACCTTTGTGGGTAGACCACAGCAGCTAGTTCCACACCCCGCGACAGCCTGAATAAAACCCCACGTGTCTGGAGCTCAATTTATCTCTCTTTTATGTCTCCATCTCTAGAGCGCGTAACCATGCTTGGAGCCCATGCTCACTGAGACCGCTTGAGCGCCACCATCATGGACACGCCTAAGAAAAAGATACGGCGAATGGTCCGCCTTTCCCCCCCTAGTCTGAGTCGTCCTCCTCTACATCTACTACTAACTACAAGATCCACTCATTAAATCTGGT